>PVKC010010573.1:0-25604 GCA_004027635.1 Crocidura indochinensis | reverse complement strand
ATCTAAGGTATATAAATGTGAATATAATTAATAATAAAATATTTATACATTAAATTTGCTAAGAAGTTAAAATCAAGTATTCTTACAATGAAAGTAGTGTCAAATACATGAGCTGATATGTATGTCAATTAGCTTGTTTTAGTAATTTTTTCATAATGTATATAAAACCACCACTTTTGGGACAGAGAGACAGTACAGAAGGTAAGAGTAATTGTCTTCTGTGTGTCTGAGTCAATAACAGGCAATACATACGGTCATATAAGCATCACTAGGAGTGATCCCTGAACACAGACTTAGGAATAATCTTGAGCATTTCTTGGGGTGGCTCAAAACACCCCACCAAAAATCACCAGATTCTACATCTTTAATATATGTAACTAATATGTCAACCATAACTTTACAAATTGTAAATTATCTTAAAAATTTAAAAAACAAATGTAACTTTTAAAACAGATAAAAATGACTTCTTGGCATGAGGGAAAAAACATGCTAGTATGGATTGTTATAGTCTGAATTATGTCTGTTCATAAAAAAAATCTGTTTGATCTCGTTATTAAGTCATAAATATATTTTTATAAATTTGGCTTAAGCATTTTCTAAATACAGTAAATGCCAGACAAAATTGAATTTTAAAAATCTTTCCTAAGAAGTGAAAATTATAAGCAAATATATTCTTCAAGAATTTGTAAGAATCAGGTAAGATAATTTTTATAAATAATTTAACAATCTAGCATATTTTTGCACCCAAAGAATGCTAACTATGAACTACCATGAAGAAAAATCATTTACATTTTCTGAATGTCAGGAAAAAAATGACCATTATTCTATGTATTAGAAAAACATTTCAAAGTATTAACTGAATCTCTACTTACAATATATCTACTGGCCATTTATGTTGACTTCTAAACATAAAAACCCTGTTTTCAGAAGAGATGGTGAACTGTCACAGTCAAAGCAAAGATTATAAACTTAGCATGCTAATGGAAAAGTGAGCAAGAAAAATGTATTTTTTTTCTCTATTTAACATCCTCTAAGTTTAGAAGAAATGATTAGGTGAAAAAGGAGAAAAGACATTGAAGAGTCACTTATTAAGTTTCCTGCTTGAATAAATTCGATAACTGGGAGGTAACAAACTTATAAGTAATTTTAATTTGGGTTTCTTGGAATATTTAGGATTGACCCTCTGTTTTGGCTTACATTCTCATCATCAATAGTCTTAAAAAAATTAGAAGTAGGGGCCAAAGAGGTGATGCAATAGTAGGGCATTTGCCTTGCACGAGACTGACCAGGACAGACCTGTTTTCAATCCCTGGTGTCCCATATGGTCCCCCAAGCTAGGAATAATTTCTGAGGGCATAGTGAGTAGTATCCCCTGAGCATCACCAGAATGGCCAGAAAAATGTTAAAGGAAAAAATAATTTTAACCCCTTCTGTGGGCCTCTAAAAATTAAGGTAAACAGTCAAGGATAGATCCGAAAAGATTGCTGTGAAACTGAAACATCTGAATAAGACTAGAACTGGTATGAGTTTGGTTTTTTTTTTTATTTCCCTCTCATTATAGACAAGAATATAAATAATAGACGATAGCAAGAGAATCGAAGGATGAGAAGTAGTCTATTTAAATATTTAAAACAGCCAACAAAATCCCCCAAATAAGACTACAATCTTCACTTGGTTCTACATGATATTTTGTAGCCAGCAATTCTCTTAGCCCTGAGGCATTAACAGTTGATATAGAATTAGGGTGAAATCCAGCATCTATAGATGAGAGTTTGGGACATTCTGAATGATACTAAGCTTTAATACTAAAGATTTCTAAGTGTCTATAATATTAGACTAAAAAACTATTAAAAAGGGGGGGCCAGGTGGTGGCACTGGAGGTAAGGTGCCTGCGCTAACCTAGGACGGACCACGGTTCGATCCCCCGGTTCCCCATATGGTCCCCCGTGCCTGCTAGGAGTGACTTCTGAGCGAATAGCAAGGAGTAACCACTGAGCATCACCGGGTGTGACCCAAAAACCAAAAAAATAAATCAATAAAATAAAATAAAAATATAAAGGGGTTAGTTTAACTTTCCTCTCTAGGAAATTATTGAGTCAGAATATAAAAAGTTTCACTTTATTTTTTGCAAACCTGACATAATCAAAGTATGTTTTAATCCAGAAAATTGCCTTTGAGTAACTCATTCTCTAAGATTGTATATACGGGGCATTTCACCAATTAAGCATTCTTGTGATAACTGTAATTATAAGAGATCAGGCTGCATTTTATATTAAGTGTATCTATTAGAAGTATGTATCAAAGATATTGAGTTACTAAAAATTTATTGAGGGTTGTGTGATTTCATATATAGTTTTTGCTTATTAAGTTATGACAAGTTGAACTGCTAAATTAATGGTATGTTCAACTACTACTTCTCAGATGATAGTGGCTAAGAGGGAACATGAAAGGAGAATGAAAATCTGAGGATAACCATTCTTCAAGTTCTACCATGGAACATAAAAAATAATAACTGGAAATCAAAATGTCACTGCAGTTGGAGAACTTGCAAAGTTTTTACTACAGTCATGTCTAAGATGTATGAGAATGTTTCTAAATGGTAAAGTCCTGTGCCTGTTATGCAGTCATAAAACTACTAGTTTTAGTTTTATTCCTGGCACCACCCAAATGCACCCATATGACTCCAGTGGCACTACTCTGTGTGACCACTGGTTTCAAAACAAAGGAATGTGACTTTCAGCAATAAATGTAAACCAAGTAACCATTTGTGAGATAATATAACTAAAGTGTGTGCCAACAAAAAGGGGAGGAAAAGAAAATCTTGTCATATGTAGATTTTTTAAGCAAGGACAACAGATTAAAAACTAGTAAAATCAATTGTGGGGGCTGAATATCCAAGATTAAGTGGTAATATAGTTGGCTAATATTTCTCTTCCAGGTAGCAGCTGTGTTTTGTCTGACACAAAAGACTAGGGAGGACTTTGGGATTCTTTATAAATGCATTAGGATTTCATCACATCAACTTAAACATACAAATACTATATTTGTATATATATATATTAATTTATACATAAAATGTCAGATAGAAATATTTTAAGTTTTATTAATCATAACGCCTTTGGAGTTGTAAAAACTCAACTCAAACATTAAGAAGTGAAAAAGTGGGGCCCGGGAGATAGCATGGAGGTAAGGCGTTTGCCTTTCATGCAAAAGGTCATCGGTTCGAATCCCGGTGCCCCATATGGTCCCCCGTGCCTGCCAGGAGCAATTTCTGAGCATGGAGCCAGGATTAACCCCTGAGCACTGCCGGGTGTGACCCCAAAACCACAAAAAAAAAGTGAAAAAGTAATCATGGGTCTGGAAAAATAGTACAATAGGTAATCGGTTTGCTTTGTATGTAGCTGACCTGCATTTTTCCTCCAGTACTCCATATGGCACTCCATGCCTACCAGAAGTGATCCCTGAGTGCAGAGCTAGGAGTCAGCATTGAGCCTAGCTGGGTATGTTCCTCAAAAACAAAATATAAGTAAGAAGAAATAAAACAATGCACAAGCAAATATATGTAGTTCAAATTATAAATAGACAAAATTACAGCACTTAGTACCATAACTAAAATATGAGAACAAGCCAAAATTATAATGATAGGTGAATATTTACAGAAGTTGTAGTATACATACACAAGGTACTATAGAAAAAGAAAAATATTGTCATTCACTGCAATTTCAATGGAATTTGGATTTATTATGAAAAGACAAGTAAGCCAAATGAAGAACAATCAATACTAGGCCATCTTATCAATATGTGGTATATAGAAAGACAAAGCAAAGAACAGACAGCATCTAATTATGACAAGTCCTTGGTCTTCTTGAATTACAAAACTCAGTTTAACAGAGGAGTGAGAATTAGGGAGCTATGAAAAATGAATGAAGTTACAACCTGTCATTAGTTACGGATATTTTGGTGATGTGAGATGCAATGAACTATACATCACAACCATAAATGTTGATTCTATTGTAAACATATTACTTAAATTACAATGCTATTAATAGAAACTAAGACAGACCCAGTTTTTAAAAAATAAAACATAAAATATATTTGGTTTCACAGAACATAATTTATTTACCTCTAGTTTAGTTTAAGGTCAATCAGGTGCCATAAAAATAGTACGGGGTAAGTTACTTTCCTTGCAGTTGACTGATCATAGAATTCCAACACCACATAGTGTTTTCTGAGCACTCCATAAATGATCCATAAGCACAGATCAAAGAGTAAGTTTTGTTTGCTTGGGGGTCACATTTAGTACTCAGAGATTACTCCTGTCTTTGTACTTCAGGAATCACTCCTGAAGGTTTGAGTTAACATCCAGGACACAGAAAACTAACATGGGTTAACTATGTGCAAGTTAAGCACCTTACTTGCTGTACTTTCTCTCTGGCCCCACCAATAGTAAGTCTTAAGCATGTGAGATATGACCCAAATTGCCTTCTCTGCCCCTCAAAAGCCACTACAATAGGGGTCTCAAACTCAATTTACCTGGGGGCCGCAGGAGGCAAAGTCAGGGTGAGGCAGGGTCGCATAAGGGATTTCACAAAAAAAAGGGGGGTCAGCGGGCAAGAGCAGCGGAAATGACGTCTGCGTTAGGCGCAAAGTATTCACGATTACTGGCTTATCGAATATTTGCAATACAAAAATCGCATTAGTAAGGAAAAAATTAGCAAAGAATCGCATTAAGCATTTGTATACCCTGAACAGAATTGCTCGAGGTATTCAAATGTTTAATGCAATTTTTTCTTATTGATGCAATTTTCCCATATATTTTTTCTTTATTTAAACATCTTGATTACATATATGGTTGTGATTAGGTTTCAGTCATGTAAGGAACACCCGCCTTCACCAGTGCAACATTCCCACCACCAATGTCACAAATCTCCCTCCCTCCCAAACCACCCCCACCTGTACTAATGCAATTTTTATTGCAATTATTCTGTAAGTGAATAATCGCGAATACTGCGATATTTGAAGGCCGGCCGCAGGCCACAAAATGTTGTACGGCGGGCCGCACAGACCACGGGCAGCGATTTTAGACCCCTGTATTATAACCTTAGACATGGTATATGTGGTATAAAATGTAAGCATGAAAATGTACTTTTCTATTGTAGAGAACAGACATCTTTGGTACTAGGCATTGCTGATTTTATTTTCCTGCCCTTTCCAAATCTATATAGCTTCATATGATTTGGAAATTGTTATCAGTCTCCTCTTTTGTCTATATGCTTCAGCTTAGACAAGAATCTTGGCCTGTTGGGTAGAGAATGCAAAAAAAAATAAAATTAATAATCAATGAAAATGAGACATACCATCAAGGTTCCTAGTCACATTGAATACTAGAGAAAGTAGAAGCTTTCCAAATTTGCATGCCTTTTGCAGGATAAAGCCTGAAATGATTTGGACCAGGACAAAGTAATAGTATCCAAATAGTTAAATAAGAACATGAGGAAGGATTACAGAGAAGTGCCACAAAATTATGATTTATCCTTTCATCTATCCATAATATGCAAGCCCATTTTTACATGCTTCTATAAAGAGAGACCTGACATTTACCCAAGAGACTTTTGGGAGATTCATTTCTTGGATTTTTTTGCTTGTTTGCTTGTTTGTTTTTGGTTTGAGGGGGTCACTCTTAGTAGTGCTTATGACTAACTTCAGGCTCTGCGTTCAGGGATCACTCCTTGAATTGTTCAGTAGAATAAATGTGGTGCCAAACATTGTATCTGAAGCTGCTATGTGCAAGACTGACCGCCTTATCCAATGTACTCTGTCCAGCTTTTTCAGGAGCTTTTTATAAAAGAGAGAGATGTCTGGGACCTCTTTGTGTCCACAATGTCTGCAATTCAGGTTCATTTCTGCTTTTTATTCTTTTCATTCCTATTTGCTAAATTGGAATTAAAGGATTAGAGTTGAGATGATCTGTAAAAATAGAAGGGGCTCAGACTTTAATAGGACATAAAAATCAAATGTAGTAATATCATGAGAAGTCAGAGAGGCAAGGGAAAAAGCAAAAGATAGCAACTGCTTGTGGAAGTGAAAGGATATATAAAAGATAAAAAGAAAAATTTTGTAATTTCCAAATCACTCTTTTTCATGTTCTCTGAGAAGATGGGATACATTTCTATTTTATTTTTGTTTAAGCTGTTATTTCATATGAAGCAATTCTATGCTGCTAAAGGAAGATATAAGCACATGAGGTCTGATTTAAGCTAAGTACCATGTTCATTTTTGTTTGTTTTATAATTTGTATAGTCACATCTGATTGCCTTATTTTATTTTGCATTCTTTAGGCCTCCCTAACAATGCTTGGAGTTTGGGGGTAACTTCTGACAATATTTAATCTGGTGATCTTGCAATATGGTACTCAGTCCCTACCAACGCAGTGCTGCTTAGGTTGCCAGGATTGGGGCTCTACAGGATTTTCTCTAGTGGTATTTTGGAACGTTAGGGTGCTTGGAAATCAATGCAAAGACTCACACTTGCCAAGTATGTGCTCCGTTTCTTTGAGTTAATTCATTGAGTAAAGTTATGTTCTGCTGATAATATCTCTAAGATGTATAACCATATATTCAGTATGCATAGTTCAACAACCACAAAATTAAGTTGAACTCCATTCAGTTATTTAATATTTCTTTTTTTTTCTTTTTTTTTTTTTTGGTTTTTGGGCCACACCCAGTGACGCTCAGGGGTTACTCCTGGCTATTCGCTCGGAAGTTGCTCCTGGCAGGCACGGGGGACCATATGGGGAACCGGGGGATCGAACTGTGGTCCGTCCTAGGTTAGTGCAGGCACCTTATCTCCAGCGCCACCGCCCTGCCCCTCTTTTTTTCATAATGATTTTTATTTTGACCAAAGTGAATTGTATATCTCCCGCAGTAATATTTTAGATGCATATTGACATTGATCTTGGGAATTCCCACCAGCAAAGTTGTCCTCCCTCCACCCCTGTTACCAGCATGCATCCCATATTCCTCTCCCTTACCCTCCCAGGCTGCTAGTATAAGTGGTCTCCTCTGTGTCTAGCATGTTGTAGAATGGGTATTGATTGGGTTTGGTATTTAATTCCAATCATTTTTATTACTACTTAGTGATCATACATCTGTTTGGTCTTGGTGCCTTCCATTGTTTCCCCCTCTAATTGAAAGGCAGAACAAGTTGGTTAAAGTTATGTAATTCTGTTTGAGGAAAAGAAAAAAATAAAATGAGGGTAAAAATCAAACAAGCAAAGAATGGGTGGAGTCCTTCTAGAGGCTATAAATATTAATTTGAGAGAAGAAAAGTAAAAAGGAAGAGAAACTATTGAGCATCCTCCATGCATACCACTATTTGAAGTACACAACATTTTAACCATGAATACAATAATGACAAGCCCTCATGGAGTATTCATTGAATGTGAACAGACAGATTGCAATCAAAACAAATATTAAATAAGTTAGGTGGTGGTACAACATGATATGAAAAAAAAATCAGCCTGGCTAAGTATTTGGGATACTGTGAAGAAAAGGTCTCTTGGGTGTGATTAACATCCAAGAGGTTAAGGGTTGATTCATTCAAATGTCTGAGGGAAGAGAAATCTAAAAGAAAAAAACAAGTAGAAAGGTGGGGGAGTCCTAGAAACTGTGCAAGACCAGTATGAAACTAAAGCAGAAGTCAGCAAATTTAGGATTGTGAATAATGAGAGTAAAACCCTATCAGCTTTGAAGGCTTTACAGCCTTTTTAATATCCACTCAGCTCTGCCATTATAGTTTGAAACCTGCCACAGAATAGGAAATGGTAATGAGGCTGGGAGACAGATTATACATCATTGTAATGACTTAGGATTTTACTTTGTGTGTTAATCAGAATTCTATCTACCATTATAGATCTGTAGTTGAGAAATTTGAAATTCAGAAAACTGATATTGTATACGAAATAAAAGCCTAAAGGCCTGGTTTTTTTTATTGCTGTTTTGCTTTGTTTTGTTTGGAGGCCACACACAATAGCCTGACTGTCCTCAGGGACATTGGCAGGGTTTGGGAAGCCATATGCAATGCTGGGGAACTAACTCTGGTCAGCACATGAAAAGGAAGTAACCTACCCATATATTTTCACTTCAGTCCCCCCAAAGTCCTGATTTTAAAAACATGCCAAGACTAAAAAATATAATATGTAGGTCATGAGATTGCATGTAATATGCCCAGGTTTGTTCCTGAGCACTAAATATGGTCTGCAAAGTACTGCCAGGAGTGACTCCTGAGCATAGAGTCAAGAGTAAGCCCTTAGCACTGCCAAATCCAAACCAAAAATAACAATAACAAAATAATGTTGCAAGATTACTCTAACAAAACTTGTGTTTTGGTTTAAGTAGCAAAAATGAGTGAAGGGATGTATGTAAGACTGCATAAGTCCAACTCAAAACCAGAGATAATATCTCTGACTCTGGGGTCACTAATCTGTTATGTTCAGACATTTAATTAACTAGATAAAGTTCATTGACATCAGGGAAGGAAATGTGCCTTGGTTAAACAGTTTAAAAGGTAAAAGCAGGGCCAGACAGGGTCTGATATGTCTTTAAACCCTCTTTAATGGTCTAGTCCCTCATGAGCATAGTGCCTCATTTTGCAAAGTTCAGTACAAATGAGAAGAGATCAGCCAGCCTATGCTCTACTATCAGACTTAGAGGGCTGAAAAACTTGCCTGCCTGCCATAAGATTGAACTCATGTAAGCACATATTCTGAATAATACCCAAGATAGGAGCAAACAACAGATGACCTGTTCACTGCCTCCAGACAGAAAGAACTGAGTGAGCCAGCCCATTTCCCCTACCACTTGAGTATGCATGTACCCCAGCCTGCTGTCCCCCGTAAGAGGAGCATAGACACTGGCCACCAAAGGGAGAGCTCCAATTGATTCAGGAACCTAAGACAACAAATTCCTAGCAGTGTCCCTGCTTTTGGACATTGAATGAGAACCACATGTTGCCACTAGGTCTGCATAAAATTAGAATTTCATCTCTATAACTCACACAAAATAAGACATAATAAAGAAGTGTCAGAATTCACCTGTACTAATAGAGACAATAAAAATCTTGGGAAGGACCAAACACACAAAATTCTTGAAGAATTCAAAGGATCAATGGTTAGGCTGTTCAATAAATTGAAGAAAATAGGAGAGAAGAGCTCTCTCTTAATATTTCTCAAGGAAATAATAAGTATAGGAAAATGTCTGTCAGAGGTCACTGAATTGAAAAGCACAGAACTAAAAAGGCAATGGGAAGAATAAGAAGTAGAATGACAAGAATCAAGGACAAAATCAATGTGTCCAGGATAAGATTCAAAAAAACACTCAAAAATAATATAAGGAAAATAAATGTAAAATAATGAAGAAAACAGCAGAGATCTATAGAACAGCATTGAGAAAAACAATAAAAAAAATTATAGAGATCTACCTGAAAGGAGGAAAAGACTGCGGAAGAAGGTTTGGTGGAAGAAATACCCCATTCTGAGAACTGACCCATATACCCAGATCTAGGAAGTTTATAAAGTACCAAAAGAGAACCAAAACAGAAGAGGACAGAAAGACAGTTTAACCTGTAAGGCACTTGTGTGCAAGAGATCTATTAAACTCAGTCGCTAGCCTTTCAGATGATTCCCTCTACTCTCTTAGGAGTGATCCCTGAGCACAAAGGAGTAAGTTTTGAGCAGCACTGAGTTTGGTCCGAAAAACAAAACAAAAAAGTTTTAATTTAAATAAAAGCAAACTGCCCCTTCTTGAGAGAGATATAATACTGTATATAGAAAACTCTAAACTTTCCACAAAAAAAGTCTCCTAAAAACAATAAACCTATACTTTAAACTAGCAGGCTATAATGTTAATATAAAAAATTTTGTTGCATTCTTCAATGTAAACAGCAACAAAAAGTATTAAAAATTAAAAATTATCATGATATAAAAACAGCAAAACCTCAAGACAGTAGAAATTAATTTAACAAAGGAAATGAAAGATCTACCAGTGTCAACTAAAAATACATACTACAATAAAGGGAGAAAAGCATATGAAATGGAAACATATTCTTTCTGTGTATATAGGAATAACATCTGTAAGATGACCATCTTACTGAGAGAAATTTATGGATTTGACAAAATGCCTATCACAATTCCAATATTGGGGCCAGAGCAGTGGTGCAATGGTAGGGCATTTGCCTTACATGTGTCTGACCTAGGACAGACCGCAGTTTGATTATCCGCATCCCATTTGGTCCCCCAGCAGGAGCGATTTCTGAGAGCACAACGAGGAGCATCACAGGATGTGGCCTAAAAAATAGAAAACATAAAGTCCTATATTATTCCTCAAGTACATAATACAAATTCTTCTTAAATTCTATGTAACTGTAAAGTTTTCTGAATAGAAAAAGCAATGCTGAGAAATTCCTTGTAATTTTTATTGACTTATCGTCCATTCCTGGGTCATTTTATAAAACCAACCTTTCCTATTTTCCATGATTTCCTTATAAAGATACACTGAACCTCTTACCAATTCTAGTTTCTCCTCCTGCCACTGTCTCAGTTTGTCTTTCTTTAACCTGATATCCAGATCTCCTAGTTCTGAAAACAAAAACTGAATCATAATGATGGGGAAAGATAGAGAATTTGGTATAAAATAATTGTTGACAGGGGGCCGGGCAGTGGCGCTGGAGGTAAGGTGCCTGCCTTGCCTGCGCTAACCTAGAAGGGACTGCGGTTCGATCCCCCGGTTCCCCATATGGTCCCCCGTGCCTGCCAGGAGCGACTTCTGAGCGAATAGCCAGGAGTAACCCCTGAGTGTCACTGGGTGTGGCCCAAAAACCAAAAATAATAATAATAATAATAATAATTGTTGACAATAAAAATTAGCCAGAATTATGTATATGCCATAGAATAGCACAAAATATTAACATATATTTATACAGGTCAATATCTAATAAAACTATGAACTCCTATAATTTTAGTAACTCTGTAAGTTAGCAATCATCTTCCTAGATGCTATGTCTTATAAATGAAGAAATTAGGCCTCTAAACTAAGCCAGTTTTTCTCAGAAATGTACCTCTCTATTGATCACATCATAATTTATCAATATAATTTATGTAATATCAGTACATGTATCTCTACAGAAAGTGTTTCATATATTCCACTTCATGAAATCTTCCAACTCTAAGAGGTAATTGAATTAGCCTAATTTTCAATTAAGAGTCCAGATGGTTCGTAAACATAAGTGAATGGTCCCGGTTGATTAACCAGGCAGGGATATAAACTTACCCAACTCAATAGCTTCCCTCTCATTGGTGCATCATTGTATATGTTGGGGTGAAACTGAGAGGGAAAATGATCCATATTAGCCAATTCCTTCCCTCTAAATTTTCAGATTATATTTGGGTGTTTCAGAGATTGAACTGTCTTTGAAAGTATTCACAGTCCCTGAAGGATTCAGACTTGTCTTCTTTCATAGGTTTGCTCTTTCATTCTCTTATTTATAAGAACTTTTATCTCTATGGTCCTAGTGGGAGTAGTGGTGGGAGGAAGATGGATAATGGATCCATTCTAGTCTAAAAAGAGAATGAGTACACATAAGAGAGAATTCGAAAACTCTTTTAGTATTGTAACATGAAAATCAATTATAAAAGAAATGCCACATGAACAAGTATTAGGAATCTGTGACAACTGAACATATGGCAGTAATTGCAGCCCACTCTAAACTACTCAATCAAGAGAAGACACACACACACACACACACACACACACACACACACACACACACACCACAGCTCTCCTCTTATCAAATATTGTCTTGTACTTTCCAGTAGTTCCATTTTTTTCAGAGTTAATTCTAAAAGAATTTCCTACAGAAGATGATTTGGAAAAAATCTGATACCTTCTTACCAAGAACACTG
Source organism: Crocidura indochinensis (assembly GCA_004027635.1). NCBI lineage: Eukaryota > Metazoa > Chordata > Mammalia > Eulipotyphla > Soricidae > Crocidura > Crocidura indochinensis. The sequence goes on along the minus strand of PVKC010010573.1, from coordinate 13,648 downwards.
TCTACAGAAGAGAGGTAACAGTGTCGCCCAAGGACACAAACTTTTATTTTTAAGTTAACAGATGCAAAGTTCCAGTTTATGCTTATTGTTCCTTCTGTTTTATGAGCTCTAATTTAGAAAGCCTTCCTCTTTTTGTCAAATATATCTTTTGCTCTGAGGCAAACAGAACAGAAAGGAAAATTCATGAAAATACAAAAGGATGTGTGAATATGTTTACCTGACTTTATATTTAGGTTAAGACTGTGAACAGCAGCAAAGAATTGTGCTCCCATCTTATTTACATGCTCATTCAGAAGCTCTGGATAAAGACAAAAGTGGCACATTTTAACTTTTGAGCATCATTTCTCCATCTTGGTACTCTTGATGTTTTCCACCATCTAATTGCTTATATGAGGGTTTTTCTAGCATTGTAGAATTTACAGTAGCATCCTGCCTCTAAGAAACCAGTAACACTCTCCTCCCAAATATAACAACCAAAAATTGTCTCCCGAGAAATGGCTGATACTATTCAGAAGAAGGAACACACAAAATGGGTCCAATGCTTTTTGCAATTATGAGAACTGTTGTATCAAAACACATCTGTAGGGGCTATAGAGATATTACAGCAGTCAGGATGCTTTCTATACTCTCATCTGGTCAATCTGTTTCAAGCTTCAGCAATACACAGGGCCCCCCAAATCCTATCAGGAATAATCCTTGAGGTAGAGTCAAGAATAATCCTTAGGCAAAGAAAGGTATGGACCCAAAATCAAAAACTTAAAAGCACACACCACACACACACACACACACACACACACATACACACACACACACACACACACACACACAACTAGTGATGGGTATACTAAAGGGACAAAAGAATACAGTGAAGTTCCTTATGGACCAAAGATAGAGCAATTTGAGCAACAAAAATAAAGTACATGTTGATTAGAACAATGACCAAATTAAAAAAGAAGAAAAAAATTCCCTTCTGTGGAATCATTTCAAGAATGTACACTGGTACTCATTCTTTAAGAAATAGATATGTGACTTCTTTCCAAATAGGGAGATAAAAAAGAATAAATTTAGAGTCTAGAGATATAAGATAGATATAAGACATTGCTTTGCATTCCACTAATATCAATTAAATTCTGGCACCACTCATGGTCTTCTGAGCACTGCAAGGTGTGATCCTTGAGACAGAATTGCATGTGAGCATATGCCCAAACTCACAAAATCACACCAATGTAGAGTAATTTTATATTGGATAAAAATAGCATCATGCTTAGATAATCAAGATGAATATAACAATGATGTCATGTTGTAAGTACCTTTATATAATGTGATAAAAGGAATTATGTGGCCTTTATATATAATTATTTTATTTAAATCTGTGATTACAAAATTGTTCATGATTGACCTTCAGTTATACAATGTGCACCACTCTTCACCAGTACTTGTTTCCAATTGAGCATACCACCAATGTCCCCACTTCCCCTCATACCCTATTCATTTTCCCCTCTCTGACACTGGGGCAGGCATTTTACTTCCCTCACTCCATCTCTCTCTCTCTCTCTCACTCACTCTCTCTCTCTTAGTCTCTTTCTTGTGAAGCACTGTAGTTTGCACTAATGCTAATGAGGAGCAACATGCATATCACTTTATCCCCTTTTCAGCATCTAGGTCTTGTCCAGAGTGATCAGTCCCAACTATTCTTGCAACAGCTAAATGAATGTCTACTACTCTAACTGCATTCACACTCGTTGTGGCAAGAGTCTGGCAAGTGTCTTTCCTACCATGGACTGGTCCTCTTTATCATCATCACTATTATCTCTATGTATTCATGGCCTACTATTTTTTTTATTTTTGTTATATCTCACAAATGAGTGAAATTATTCTACGTTTATTCCTCTTCCTCTGACTCATTTTATACAGCATAATACTATCATATCCATCCCTGTATAAGCAAATTTCATGACTTTATTTTTTAAGCAGTTGCATAGTATGCCATTTTGTGCATATACCAAAGTTCCTTTAGCCACTCATCTTTTGTCATGTACCTGGGTTGTTTTAAGATTCTCGCTAATGTAAATAGTTCTACAATAAACATAGGGCTGCAAAGGACATTTTTATATTGTATTTTTGTGTTCCTAGGTTATATCCTAGGTATTGCTGAATCATATGGAAGCTCAATTTCTAGTTTTTTAAGTAATACCCAAATTATTTTCCAGAAAGGCTAAACCAATCTCCATTCCCATTAACAATGAATGAGAGTTCCATTCTCTCTGCTACCAGGTCAAGACTGTTGTTTGTGATATATGACAGTATATAGTGTGAGATGATACCTCATTGTTGTTTTGATTTACAATCTCCCTTATGATTAGTAATATGAATCATTTATTTATGTGAGTTTTAACCATCTGTATTTCTTCTTTCTGAAAGCCATGACATCATGTTTATCAAGAACAAATCATAGACACATCCAAATTGAGGAATGTTATATAAAATAGGTGGCCAAAACTTAAAATTGTCAAGGTCATCATAAACAAGGAAATTTCAAGTAATAACTTTATCACAGACAGGAGGGGCTTAAGTAGATAGTTGACATATAATATGGCATCATGAATGAGATCTCATAACAGAATAAAAATAATTCATAGGCTAAAAACATCCCAATAAGGTACAAAAGTTACTTTATGATATTGTATTGATATTCACTCATGCTTTTTACAAATATACCAAAATAATTTTTAACATGGAGATGCTATTAATAGGAGAAACAAGTTGTGAAATGTGTGGGTGTATATATATCTTACCATTTAATTACCAATATTTTTTATAAATCTAAAACCATTCTTAAACAAAAAGCTGATGCTTGAAATCATTTTCAGATATTAGCAAATTCCCTTAGAAGAGCAAAAATGTTACCAGCAGAAAATTTGTTTTAGAACCTCTAGATTCAAATGCAACCACTACCACTTTATACTGTGTGACCTTAGGAAATTTTGTTAAATTATCTGAACCTCTGGGGAATGAAAATTATAATAATAATATCTACTTCTGATGGTGGCTGTAGGGATTAAATGAGTTTATGTAAAATACAAATCGGCATTCAGCACTTGATAAATGTCAACTCTGATAACACTAACCACCAGTGTTATTATTATCATGCATGAGTGATGCACTACTGACACATTCCTATTTGTTCTAGCCTTTTTGGCTCCAGGGGAAAAAAATTGACTCGAAGGCAATCTGTGGTTAGACAAATATCCCTTCTTGCCTTGAGGAACATAACGTGCCTTTTTAGAAAATGACAGACTCTCTCCAGAACATGCAGTCTTGCTCAGAAAAACCCAAATAATCATCGACAGTGACATTTCCTGTCCTAATATAGAGTTAGCCTCACCCACATCTGATTTACTTTGGTGAGGTTTATTTATTGAATCCTAGGGTGAAAAAGGCAGCACAAAGGCAAAGTGGAAGATAAAGCTATCTATCCTGGCTGAGGAATGAAAGTTAGGACATGAAAGAATGGGCATAACGAACCAGCCCATTATGCTGAGTCAGACTTGGAAAATATTCCCAAGTTGCCCTTTGCCTATTTAACATTAGTGTATTATAGACACCTATTTCTCATCTCCTATTTCACAGCATTCAAAACTCAGAACTTGTTAAATTTAATCACCTCTATTATTAGAAAGCTTAGGAGAAAGAAAAATATTGAAGCACACAACTAGTCTTCGTATGATATTAGGGTCAAATAGAGTCTTACACATGTGAGGCATGTAGTGTACTACTGGATTGCATCTTCAGACCACAATTAAATTTTTAAAGGCAATCAGAGCTGGAGGCTACCACTCAACAGCATTTGTTGTAGTGGGCCAAAATAAGGAGTTCAACATCAGGAAAGTGCGGTTCTTTGCCTTTATATGTTCATGTTGGAAAGTATTTTCTTTAAAGTAAGACTGCTTTGAATGTAAATTTCTCCAATGTTGCTTTCCAGCAGAAGTCACTCAAACTGATCTACATCTCTGTGCCTCCATGTTTTTATAAAAAGATGGTAGTTGTGAGAATAAGTGAGAGAATTTTTATTGGGGGAAAAAGAACCCACCTAAAATGAAAGTAGTGGAAGGGATGAGATTGCTTTTATTTAAAAAAGAATAATCAAATAAAACAAGAAATAGTAACAAAATAAATAGTATTTATATTTTTTTATAAATTTACTATTTACTATTTTATTAATAGTAAAGAATAGTAACAGTAATGAGAGAAAAAGATGATGATCCTGGAAGTTAATGTCTTGCTTTAAGTTCTGGAGACAATGGTAATATATTGTTCCTTCTAAGAAACATCTCTTCACTCAGTAACCAACCCTTTCACTACAACAATTGCTGATATTGAAGTATAAAATCTAGGACACTCTTGTATTCAATTACTAAGGGATAATTTACAAATGATTGAAATATATAAGTGTCAGTATACGAGGAGTTGGAAAGATTTGGAATGAGTTGTTGGTCCAACAATTTCTAGAGGAATTGGATACCTGGGGTTTAGGGAATCAGCTGTTATATATATGACACGATTTAATCTTCAGCTCTTTAGGCTTTGACTCTTTTTTGGACTTTGATTTATAAAATTCTAATTTAAGCTTATTTTCTAGAATTTGCTGTGTTCCATTCAAGAAATAATTATTAAATATCACCATTGTCTGCTCATACAATTAGGAAACACTAATTAAAAGAAGTGGAAGTCAGATGATATCCTAAAAGTGGAAGGTAAACTATAGTCAAGGAAATTTATGCATGAATAATCCAGGTCGATTTTGAGATAATAATAATTTTGGGAGAAAAAAAAGAACATGATGAAAAGGGCTATATCTGAGGTATACTTCAAACAGGGTTGAGGAAAACATCTATAAAAGATAGTGGGGCAGGAGTAATAGCACAGCAAGTAAGGCAGTTGTCTTGCACACAGTCAACTGGGATTTAGCTCCTGGCATCCCATTTGTTATCTAAAGTTCTGCCAGGAGTGAGCCCTGAGTGTAAAGCCAGGAATAAATCCAGGGCATAACTGAGTATGGTCCCAAAGAAAAGCTGAAATAATACAAAACAATAAAAGCAGAAGCCAATTTGAGGACTGCAGAGATAATACAGAGACTAAAACACTTACCGAGCATCCTCCAGACCCAACTCAAATCTCTGGTACCACATATGATCTCTGGAGCACTGCCTAGATAGTCACCCTTGAGCCAATAGCAGAAATAGTTCATAACTGGCCCCCAAAAATAAAAATTATTTATACTTATATGAATATAAATGTATTGGAGATGAACTATAAAAGAACACAATGAGGCAAATACACAAATATCTATTTAACTATACTGCTGGGATAGTCTAACTGACCCCTTGCTTCTGACCTTTGTATACCTTATATAAATCAAATCATTTAACTTCTTTCTATTTAAAAAGTATCTTAGACTCTGCTCCTATAAGCCATTGTCCCCTTTTTCATACATGTACCTAATTATGCATGTAAAACATGCACCTTCTACCCTTCAACACTAGCAATAAAAACCTAAAATAAATAGATGTAAATTGCCATCTTCACTAAAATGGAATGCACAAGAGATAATCTTTGCATTAGCACCAAATAGCGGTACCTTGGTTGGATGTGTCAGAGCCACTATTTCAAAATTAGTATCTTAATCCATTGCTAGTAAATAAATAAAACCCCAAATCCAATTACAGATGGATTCATGGTATAAACTGGACTTTGGAGTCATAAAAAACTTGGCTTCAAATACCAATGTCTCCACTGACTTGGATTAGCATCTTGGAAAACTTACTTAATCTCTCTAAACTTTGGCATCATTATTTCTAAAATGATGTGACTTAATGAAAGTTAGCAATGTGTCTAGCACATGACCCAACACACAATAGTCCTCATATATTATCAATGTTTCCATATTTGAGTAAGTCTATTTATTGCCCTGAAAAATTAAACTATGTGTTCTACATCAAGATATGTTGAGATTTTAATTATTAATCAAGTAATTTAATTTGGATAAGAATATGATAGCCTTTTAAAATGCATAGGGAGTATATTGACCAGAAATTGGCTATTCTACTTTCTAAATAACATATTTATTCTCAGTAGAAATTATACAAGCAGCCCCTTTCCTGAACCTGTGTCCTCTAGATAGCCACACAATGTTAGTTAACTTTCTATATAATATTTACTTGAAGACAGTGCACTTAGTAAACATACACAATTTTTCTATACTTAAAGTAGAGACTGCAATCTATTATACTGAAATAGAATTCATGCAAATATTTTTAAAAGAAAAGGTGAATGTCATATTACTACTTTTGTAGTAAGCAGCCTATCTAAGGCAATGGAATTGATCCCTTTTGAATTGTGTCTTACTCCCTATTCTCTACAAAATATGGAAACCCGAAAGTACTGTATAATGTTACCACATAGCTTAGAACTAGTTGGAGCACTTGGTTCTAATTATGAAGGGAAACAGATGCTGCCAGTTCCCAACCCTCACATATTCTACAACTGCCAATGCCCTTTACAGACTAGTGGGAGAAAGCTCTTGGGAGTGAATTAGCTATTGGATTTCTCAATCACCTCTTAGAATTAGTAGAGGTTTTTAGACGAAGGTCAATTTCTAGCAGCATCATCCACCAACCCGTAATTGGCAGCAGGGAAGAGCACTGCAGATTTGCACTGAGGCCCCAGGAGTTACTCAGCTGTACTAATCTATTAGGAGGAAGAATGAAAATCGAAATAGATCACATTCATTTGAGGTGGACTACTCAAAATGTGTTCACTGGGAGTGTTAAATTCAATAGAGATGACAAGGTCGGATGAGATCCACTGCCTTATTCCAAGCAGATTAACGTTCAGGCACTTGCCACAGGATATTACTGCACACTTCATTAGATTATACTTCTAACCTGAAACAATAACTGTTAAATTTCTGAGTCTTGCTGATTGTACCTTTGAGATACCTTAACCTTGGGATGACTAGTGAATGGGAATTGATTTGTCATTTTCCAAATCTTGCTAGAGTTAAGATTCACAAATTGACTCTTAGATGACATATTCTGAATACTGCAACAGTTTAAACTTGACTAGAGATTGTATTTGTAATTCTATGCCTGTGTGAAATTGTTCCAGCCCTTTAAAATATTAGGATAAAATCATACTCACAAATAGTACACTGCCATTATGTGAGAGGCTGTTCACATTAAAATTATCTCTATCTTAGATGCCTGTAGTTAATTGAGTTATTAGATAATTTTGGCCAAAAATTGTACTTGCCATTTTGAGGTCACAAAGTTTAACCTGACTTGTAAGAACATAAGGCACAGATTTTTCATACTTTCTGTTCTATGTTTCGACTTCATCTTTATTTTACCTTGCTTTTTTTTTTAAGGCTAGAGGTTATACTCCTTGATTAATCTTATGTTTTCATAACATGACAGCACTTTACCAGACATTATTTTTCACCTCCCAAGCCTCTCAGAGTACTATCTTCCAGATGAAATAAATATTTTAATAGTTGCTAGCAATACTCAATCTTTGCTTAAGAGAATGAATTAATTTATTCATTTAACAAATATTTTTCCTTTTTATAATAATTTTTATTTTGACCAAAGTGGATTACATATCTTTCACAGTAATATTTTAGGTACATATTGACATTGGATTAGGGAATTCCCACCACCAAAGTTGTCCTCCCTCCACCCCTGTTCCCAGCATGCATTTAACAAATATTTTTGGAGTACCTACTATGTGTCGGATGAAACTTTAATCACTACAGTTCCAATGATAATATGAAATTCACATAGTATTGAGAGTGAAAACAATAAACAAGGAAATAAAATAGCTTATTTCAGAAATAGATAAGAGAATAAAGATGGAGACTTGTCTCTGGCTAGACAGATTGAGCATAGAATGCCTTTCTGAGACTTAGAATTTGGACAACAATCTACAAATGTTTAGCATGATACTATTTTAGTCAGAAATATTTTCGTTTATTAGGAAAATCCAGCAAACAGTGATGAGTACTTGGAGTTGAACAGATTCAATAATTTGGGTTTTGTTCTCTGAGTGATCAAAATTAACAATGAACACTAAAGTTTACCTTCTATTAAAAATGAAAACAAATTCTTATATTTTCTAGTGGGTGTTATTGTTGTTTTAAGCAAGGGACATATTCAGAGAAGTTTAAAGACTATTACAGCTACACCTGGCAAGATACTGGTTTGACAACTAGAATTACATCTACTCTTATCACATTTTAACTTTAAATGGATAATTTTTGGGCAATCTGTAGTGCACTGATTCACATTTTTTTAATTTAATATATAAGCATAATAAAAGGATTATTAGATACTTTTCAGTTGAATTCTATGTTTAGGATTGAGGAGTTTATTCAAGTAATATAATACATGTCTAGAAGTGTGAGGTTCTAAGTTTGATTTTTTGTCTTTCTCCTTTCTCAGGTATGCCCTGATGATAGGTAGCCTGAACAACTCTATCTGCGACAGATAAAGTGACCCAAGCACTGAAGTGGGACAAAACATAGCTAAGGTGGCTCTGTTCTTCTGGAACTTTGCCTGTGGAGGTCACAATTTTTTTTATTTAAATCCCATTTGAGCCAGAGATAGCTCACAGAGCTGAAAGCATGTTTTGAATGCAGGGGGCCTTGGTTCGGTCCAGAGCACTTTTTGGTTCTTAAGTACCTCCTGGAATAACCTCCTGAGGACTGAACAGAGACTAGCCCCAAAAAACTGCTAGGTATGATCCAAATCTCCCAGTTTCTCTTACTGTAGATAGACATTTAAGATTTGCCCATATCTTAGACAAATTAATTTCTAGCTGTGAAAAACTTGATAGTAAAATGGAGGAAATAATACCAACTTCTTAAATAAATATTTTTGTATGTCACATAGTAAACTCATAGTAAATCTATGTTTAATATTACTTATTAATTGATGATTTATTTGTTCTGCCAGCAAATATTAATTCAACCACTAATATGTTTGTTGTCCCTTGAAATTCATGCATGAAGCAATTTTTAATGAAGTTCATTTTATTATATATTATTTTTATAGCACCTAATTTTCTGTCATTGCTCTCCCAAATTTTTAAATGAGTTTTCAATCCCTCTGTTAAACATCACATATTCCTTCTGAGCCTTTGGAATATTCCTCACATGAGCACATAAATCATAGATTCCTATTCACTGGGTAAATACTGAGTTACTTTTTTAATCATATTTGAAGGATAAGGTTTTATGATACTAACTTAATGTTTTCAAACCTTTATACTGTTAGAAATTGTGTGAACACATGTGAAAACAATGAAAAAAATTGAGTAAAAACAAATGTTACTTTGCAGATCAATAAGATGATACTTCAATGCCTCTCAAAAAAGATGTATTTTTTATTTCCATCTACCCAATGTATGCTGTTTAAGAGAGAGACATTTTATTTCCTTATAAATTTCCTAATTTACCCTCAAGGCAAAGTTCATAAGTATTCTAAGATATCCTAGCTTCTTTCCTTATGCCAACCTAAATCATGATTATCTTCCTTCTAGTGTCAGCTAGTTTTTGTTACTCTAAAGATACTTCCAGCATCTCACTCAGTACAACCTTGTGTCTGACTGATATCATTATAGTAACATGTATTCACAAATGTAGCAAAATTAATTGTACACATTGATCAACATTTGAAGTCAAATGCAAAGGATTCATGGTTCATCAGTAATGTTGTGACATTCCTTTTGAAAACTACTAAAACAAGGAATGTCACTAAGCTCCTGATTTTTATTTAAAACAGCAATAATTACTGCTATGAATACGGATCAAAACTTTGTAAAATCAAAGAAAACTGTGATTATCCTGAAAGCTGTCTATGTCCTAAATCATATTCAGGCAGGTTTGTGACTTTCAGAAAGATTTCCTGGAAAGATACTTCTTATAAATTCAGACTAATGAACACATTTCAAAGTTCTAAAGGCAGGGGAAGAACAAAATCTGAGACAGATAGATTGAATAGTACATTTGTATGACATTTTCCCAATGAAAACCCTTTCAACATGTTCAGCAAATATTTTTTTAAGTGACCATAAGATGAACATAATACTAATGCAATGCAAAAGTAAGGAGATGCTGGCTTTAACCAGTCACACTGAAAGGAGCTCCTGTTTGGGGATTTATTTTTGCTAGTGTCAGACATGTTGCAGGCCTTGATTTATCAGTGGTCCTCAAACTATGGCCAGCGGGCCACATATTATATTTGTTCCCATTTTGTTTCTTTACATCAAAATAAGATGTATGCAGTGTGCATAGGAATTTGTTCGTAATTTTTGTTTTTACTATATAGTCTGGCCCTCCAATGGTCTGAGGGACAGTGAACTGGGCCCCTGTTTAAAAAGTTTGAGGACACTGATAGATTGTGAACTATCTGTGGCAATTCCCTTAGCCAATGGAACTCAAGGTTACTTCAATAGACATCACTGACATTTTACTGAGGTTAAGTATGCCTTCATTTTTTTTTTTTTTTGGTTTTTGGGTCACACCCAGCAGTGCTCAGGGGTTTCTTCTGACTCCATGCTCAGAAATCGCTCCTGGCAGGGTCAGGGGACCATATGGGATGCCTGGATTCGAACCAATGATCTTCTGCATGAAAGGCAGATGCCTTACCTCCATGCTATCTCTCCGGTCCCAAGTATGCCTTCATTTTAAGGCATCTAAATATCTTTCTTTGAGGGAAGACTCTGAGGACAGAAGTGTGCATGTGTTTATTTGTCCTTTGTGTGCAAGTCTGGTGGCATTTTTATCACCTACCATGTTGAGAGTTTGAATGCCCAAAACTTATTATTTAAAGGTTTGAAAAATTAAAAATTCAACATCCACAATTATTGCTTTATATGATTAAGTAATCTGGGCAAGTCCTTTAACCAAACGGACTTAAAATAATTTTAGCAAATAATACTATGATACCAGTTCTTTTAGTTGAAAGAGTACTAATGATATGTAAAAATCACATTTCTGTTTTTCTACAGGAAATAAAAATATCTTACTGCTATGGCATCAGATTATGGGGTCACCTCACTTTCCAAGATATGTTTACAGGTTTACATATATGTTTACAGATATGTTTGTGTTTAGATATACTATACTGCTTAATTAATTTATTTTAATGGTATTCCCACAGAGTTGGAGATATAAATTTTAGTTACAGTCCTGTTGAGTTGTAGCAAAGTTTAAGATTCTCAAAGTACCTTTTTTTGGGGGGTGGCACACCTGGTGACACTCTGGGGTTATTCCTGGCTTGTACTCAGAAATTGCTCCTTGCTTGCGGGACCATATGGGACTCAGGGAATCAAACCAAGGTCTGTACTAGGTCAGTCTCGTGCAAGGCAAATGCCCTACCTCTGCACCACTGTCCCAACCCTCAAAGTGCCTTTTTATGTGCCTAAATTTTTACCTTTCAACATGATACCTTGGAATCAAGGTTTGCAGGAACACAAAATAAACAGAATGAGTAGCAAAGATAATACTCTTATTTATATATTTAAAGTTTTCTGTGTTCAGCAACTAAAATAAAAATCATGATAGAGATGAAGCAATCCATTGGCTGAATTTGACATAACATTCTGTCAATTCTATCTGCCACCAACGTATACATTTTATTTTGACATATCCTTAAATGGGTAAGTGTTAGGAAATTTTAAAGGCAAAATAATATAAAGTCTGAGAGATAAATAACATTTTAAAGATTTTTATGTATCTAATTTGTTGCAAAATAATTTATAGTTGTTAAACCCTAACAGGATTGAATTTAAAAATATTTACCTAGAAAATTTTTCTTTCTTTGGAAATTCTCAAATTTTGATAATATAAATGTGACATTGAATACACAAATTATGAACTGAAAATTTGTAATGTGTATAGTTTTCAAAGTTATTATCTGTCATAATTTATACTGTTAAGCACACTAATTTTAGCATTACCTCTTCAAACTAAACTCTATGCTATGTATCTCTTTTTTTTCTTTGTTTTGCCTTTTGGGTCACGCCCAACCACGCTCAGGGGTTACTCCTGACTCTATGTTCAGAAGTTACTCCTGGCAGGCTCAGAGGATGATATGGGATTCTGAAATTCGAACCACCTTCTGCATGCAAGGCAAATGCTTTACCTCCATGCTATCTCTCCGGCCCCTCTGCTGTGTATCTCAATGATTTAAAGTTTTGCTTGCCACAAAGAGTGGTGAATACAGTTTGAGTAGAGAATGACAATGATAGTTGGAACTGATCACTCTGGGCAAGAACTGGATACAAAAAGGGGTTAAAGTGAAATGCATGGTACCCCCCATTAACAACAGTGCAAACCACAGTTTCAGAAAGAAGAGAGAGATAGAATGAGAGAGAGAGAAGTAGAATGCCTTGGCTCAGAGACAGGTAAGGAGTGGGAGTAGGAGGGAAATTGGGGGTTTTGGTGGCAGGAACACTGCATTGGTGAAGAGTAGTTTACATTCTATGACTAAAACTCAATTATGAACATTTCTATACTCACAGTATTTAAATAAAACAATTATATAACAATAAAGAAATAATTTTAATTTAAAATAAAACTGCTCTTTTGCTATTTTAATTTACTTTTGTTGCCAGATTTGTACTCTAGGAGTTATGATTGATTTTCCATAGCTACATGTGGCTGTCAATGAAAAATGAACAACTCACTACACTAAGGAAAAATATTATCTTTCTTAATTTCTATGATCTATTTCCCAATGCCAAAATATAGTGTTAAACATCTGAGACATATTATTTACCTTTCTGCAACTCGGGTTCTATTAAGTATTTCTGGTTTAATAAGGGCATCTTCTTGATATTATTGTTAAGAAAAAATTACAAGAAAATAAAGGTGAAATGTAGTATAATAATTTAGGGATTAATTATTGCCTTTTGTATTAATATTAGTACAAACCTCAGGGAATGTTTTATTTAGATGGACCAAAGAGAATTACACAGTAGTTCTAGCAATAACAAGTGATGAAGCAAATGTCCTAAAGAGAAGTATAGTTTTTATTATTTATAACACTTTCATCAACTCTCCATTTGAATATTTTCCAAAGCTGGAAAGTAGATAGTATGGAATCATTTTTACAATTGAAAAAAAATAGAGTCTCAAGTAAGAAGCTCCCACCTTAGTGCCATCTTTTGTATTTGAAGGTCTATTTTATGTTCAAATAGTGGTATCTACTCTAGCAAACTTCTGAGACCAACCACTTATATTCACAAGGAGATGCTTGCTTTAATAGTGAGTTTCTTTTAACTACAATCTCTTTGTTATCTTGATATAATAAAATTAGGATTTCCATTATTGGACTTTTGGAAACTATCTCAGCAAACCATAATTATATCTCTCCTAGCACATTTTAACAGTAACCTATTTAATAAAACCTTCTGAAATTCTGTCACTTGTTGCCAACCAAATAGATTTATCTCTATATAATTTATCTCTGTTTTGACTGATCAGTCAAGTTTTATATATCCTCTTTGGGCTATCAATACCATGTTACTAGACTGCAGACATCTTAGGTCACTAAAATAAATAGTATATAAATTATAGCAGAAATAT
>PVKC010010572.1:0-25600 GCA_004027635.1 Crocidura indochinensis | reverse complement strand
AAAAAAAAAAAAAAAAAAAAAAAAAGAAAGAAAGAAAGGTTTGAAAAAATTCATAGAATTCATTAGGAAATCCATCTGGGCCTGGGCTTTCAGTTTTTGAGCAGATGTTTGATTACAGTTTAAATTTTTCAATAGTGATAGGGGTGTTTAGATATGCTACGTCCTCCTTACTTAACTGTGGAAGGTTATAAGTGTCCGGAATTTTTTAATTTCCTCTAGGTTCTCATGTTTAGTAGCATAAAGTTTCTCAAAGTAGTCTCTGATTACCCTTTGGATCACTGCAATATCTGTCGTGATCTCCCCTTTTCATTTCTAATACGGGCTATCAGGTTTCTCTCTCTCTTTCTTTGTGAGTTTTGCCTATGATCTATCAACTTGTTTATTTTTTCAAAGAACAAACTTCTGCTTTCATTGATCTTTCGAATTGTTTTCTGGGTTTCTACTTCATTGATTTCGGCTCTCAGCTTTGTTATTTCCCTCTGTCTTCCTATTTTTGGGTCCTTTTGTTGAGCACTTTCTAATTCTATGAGCTGCGTCATTAAGCTATTCAGGTAGGCCTCTTCTTCCTTCCTGATGTGTGCTTGCAAAGCTATAAATTTTCCTCTAGGGACCGCTTTTGCTGTGCCCCATAGATTCTGGCAGTTTGTGTCTTCATTATCATTTGTTTCCAGGAAAGTTTTGATTTCCTCTTTGATTTCATCTCAGACCCACTGGTTGTTCAGTAGCAAGTTGTTTAATTTCCAATAGTTAAAGTTTTTCTTCGGTGTCCCTTTGTAGTTCACATCTAATATCAGAGCATTGTGGTCAGCAAAGAACCTCCAAGATTTTATCCTCTTGATGTTATGAAGGTATGTTTTATGTGTCAGCATGTAGTCTATCCTGGAGAATGACACATGTACAATTGAGAAGAATGTGCATCCAGGTTTTTGGGGATGGACTAATATATAAATACTAGTCCTCTTTCTTCCATTACTCTTTTCAGGGCTAGTATGTTATTGTTCGGTTTCAGTCTGTTAACCTATCAATTGTTGACAGGGCTGTGTTGCGTTCTCCCACAATTAATTGTGTTATTATTGATGTCTTCTTTCAGATTTGTTATAATTTTATTAGATAAGTTGCTGGTCTCTAATTGGGTGCATATATTTTTAATAGTCTGATTTCTTTCTGTTGCACATATCCCTAGATTAGGACATAGTGTCCATCTTTGTCCCTTACCACTTTTCTGAGTATAAAGTTGGTGTCTTCAGATATTAATATGGTCACCCCAGCTTTTAAAGGGTATTGCTTGCTTGGATGATTTTTCTCCAGCTTTTGATTTTGAGCCTGTTCTGACTATTCAGGAATGTTTTTTGTAGACAGCAGAAGGTTGGATTCATCTTTTTGACCCATTTTGCCACTCTATGTCTTTTAAATGGTGAATTTAGTCCATTGACATTAAGGGAGATGATTGTCATAGGATTTAATGTCATCTTTGTAAATAAGTCTGCTGTGTTTGTTGGTCTCTCTTGTCTTAAAGTAGACATGTCTGTTTTGCCTGTAAGGCTGGTTTTTCATCTGTGAAGTTTCTGAGATGTTGTTTATCCATCCTTCCGTCAAACCTGAACAAGAGTCATTCTGGCTGCCAAATTCTCAGTGAGGCATTCATTTCATTCAGTTTTGTCACAATATTCCACCACTGTCTTCTAGCTTTGAGAGTTTCTTGTGACATGTCTTCTGTAAGTCTTAGGGATGCTCCTTTGAATGTAATTTCCCTTTTTGATCTTGCTGCTTTCAGTATTTTATCTCTATCTGGGGGATTTGTCATCATAATGAGGATGTGTCTTAGGGTGTTTTCTTTGGGTCTCTTTTAGATGGTACTCTTTGGGCATGCAGGTTTTGATTGCATGCAGTCTTTACCTCTGGGAGTATCTCTTTGATGATGTCTTTGACAGTTGATTCTTCCTGGAGATCTCCTACCTGGGTCTCTGAGACTCCGATGATTCTTATGTTGTTTATAATGAGTTCATCAAAGACTTCCATTTTCATCTGTTCACATTCATTGAGGACTTTTTCCATTGCCTGATCATTTGTCTTAAGATTCTTTTCCAATTTCATCTGCTGTGTTAAGTTTTTCTGCATCTCATCTTCCAGCATGCCGATCCTGTTCTCAGCTGCTGTTACCCTGCTGTCGAGGCCATCCTCTGAGTTTTTCAGTTCAGCTACCATGTTTTTCAGATCTGTTATTTCAGTTTGGAGTTTTCTGATTTCTGTCTTTGTGTTCTGTTCAGATCGATCTATGCTTTCTTCGAGTTCTACAAACACCTTCCACTTTCTATTCTTAACTCATTATCCGAGAGGTTAATCAGATGGTTGGAATTTTTTAGGTCATCCGTGCTATCGTCTTCAATCTCTGTGCATGGTGTTTGCCTGCGATTTTCCCCCATTATCACGCTTTAGTATGATTTTTTTCTGTGTCTTATGGTGGGGTTCATTGGTTAGAAAGAGTGCACAGCCACGAAGCGAAGCAGAGCAGCCATGCTCTTCTGGAGCCTCTGGGAGAGCTATTTTTCTGAGCCCTTTTGGTCACTTCCAAGAGGTTCAGGAGACAGCACAGTGGAAAATTATGCACATGCAACACTCACAGTTTGTCACAGTCCATAACCACTGTGCGCGTGTAGATATTCCCAGTCTGACGTCACAAACTGGGACTTGCCTTTCTGAAGAATACTGCGGATAGCCAGTTTTCATGGATGGACACAGTTTCTTGGCATTCCAGCCCTTGGATGAGTCTATGGGAGAGCTATTTTTCTGGGCCCTTTTCGGCCCACTCCCAAGAGGTTCAGGAGACAGGATAGTGGGGAAAAACACACACGGGCAATACTTAGTTTCTCACAGAAGGGAACCACTTGTCGGGCATAGATGACTGATATTCTTGAGGAGGCATTGAATCCTATTCGCCAGGATTTTGTTGAAGATCTTTGCATCTGCATTCAGGAATATTGGTCTGTAATTTTCTTGTTTGGCAGCCTCTCTCTCTGGTTTTGGTATCAAGGCAATGTTGGCTTCATAAAAGCTGTTTGGGAGTGTTCCCGTTCTTTCAATTTCATGGAAGAGCCTGTCTAGGATTGGTAGTAGCTTCTCTTGAAAGGTTTGAAAGAAGTCATTAGTATCTGGGCCTGAGCTTTTATTTTTGGACAGATGTTTGATTACAGTTTCAATTTCCTCAATAGTGATGGGGGTGTTTAGATATGCTACATCCTCCTTACTTAACTGTGGAAAGTTATACGTGTCCAAGATTTTTTATTCCTTCTAGATTCTTGTGTTTAGTAGCATAAAGTTTCTCAAAGTAGTTTCTGATTACCCTCTGGATCTCTGCAATATCTGTCGTGATCTCCCCCTTTTCATTTCTGAAAGGGGTTATCAGTTTTCTCTCTTTCTTTGTGAGTTTTGCCAATGGTATATCAATCTTGTTTATTTTTTCAAAGAACCAACTTCTGCTTTCGTTGATCTTTCAGATTGTTTTGGGGGCTTCTAGTTCATTCGTTTCTACTTTGTTATCTCCTTCTGTCTCCCTATATTTGATTCTTTTGTTGACCATTTTCTAATTTTATAAGCTGTATTTTTAAGCGATTCAGGTATGCCCCTTTTTCCTTCCTGATGTGTGACTGCAAAGCTGTAAATTTTCCTCTCAGTGCTGCTTTTGCTATGTTCCATAGATTCTGATAGTTTGTTTCTTCCTCGTCATATATTTCCAGGAAAGTTTTGATTTCCACTTTGATTTTTTCTTGGACCCACTTGCTATTCAGTAGTAGGCTGTTTAATTTCCAGGTGTTAAAGTTTTTCTTCTGTGTCCCTTTGAAGTTCACATCTAATTTCAGGGCCTGTGATCAGCGAAGGTAGCGTGTAAAATTCCTATCCCTTTATTTTATGGAGGTATGCTTTATGTGCCAACATGTGGGCTATCCTGTAGAATAACCCATGTACATTAGAGAAGAATGTATATCCAGGTTTCTGGGATGGAATATCCTATATATGTACTTGGCCTCTCTCTTCCATATCTCTTTTCAAGGCTAGTATTTTTTGTTGGGTTACAGACTGGTTGACCTATCCAGTTGACAGGGCCTTGTTGTTGTGTTATTAATTATGTCCTCTTTCAAGTTTGTCAATAATTGTATTACATATTTTGCTGGTCTCTCATTGCATCCATATATTTTTAGTTGTGAAATTTCTTCCTGTTGCACATACTCCTTGATTAGTATGAAATGTCCATCTTTGTCCCTTCCAACTTCTGAGTCTAAAATTTATGTCATCTGGTATTAATATGGCCACTCCATCTTTTTTAAGGGTGTTTTTTCTTGGATGATTTTCCTCCAACCTTTGATTTTGAGTCTATGTTTATTCTGACTATTCAGGTGTGTTTCTTATAGGCAGCAGAAGGTTGAATTCATCTTTTTGATCCATTTATATACTCTGTGTCTCTTAATTGATGCATTTAATACATTGACATTGAAGGAGATGATTGTCATGGAATTTACTGTCATCTCTGTTTATAAGTTTAGTGTGTCTGTTGGTCTGTCTTGTCTTAGAGTAGACCTTTCAGATTTTTTAGACTGGTTTTGAATCTGTAAAGTTTATAAGCTGTTGTTTATTTGTGAAACTATATATCTTTTCTTCAAATATAAATGTGAGTAGGGATGTGTGCATTATTTTATTCAGTCTTGTCACAGTATTCCACCCTGTCTTCTGGTCTTGAGAGTTTCTTGTGACATCTGCTGTATGTCTTAAGGATGTTCCTTTGAATGTAATTTCCCTTTTTAGGATCTTGCTGCTTTCAGTATTCTATCCCTATCTGTGGGATTTGTCACTCTGATTAGGTTGTGTCTTGGGGTGCTTTTCTTTGGGTATCTTTCAGCTGGTACTCTTTGTGCATGTAGGGTTTGTTTGCATTCAGTCTATAGTTCTGGGAGTTTCTCTGTGATGTGTCTTTGACTGTTGATTCTTCTTGGGAATCTCCTTCCTGGGCCTCTGGTATTCCAATGATTCTTATGCTGTTTCTGTTGAGTTTAGCAAAGACTTCTATTTTCATCTGTTGACATTATTTGATTAATTTTTTTCATTGTTTTATCATTTTCTTAAAGTTTCTTTTTCACTCTCTTCTGCTGTATGGAGTTGTTCTACATTTCATCTTTCAGTTCACTTATTCTGTTCTTGACTGCAGTTACCCTGTTGGAGAAGCTTTCCATCAAGGTTTTCAGTTCAGCTACCATGTCATTTAAACCTACTGTTTCTGTTTGAAGTTTTCTGATTTCTATCTTTGTGTTCTGCTCAACTTGAACTATGATTTCTTTGATTTCTATGAGGATCCTCCATATTTCTATTCTAAACTTCTTATCTGAGAGATTAAAGAGATGGTTGGTATTTTGGGGAACATCAGAGCTATCATCTTCATTCTCTGTGCATTGTCACACTTTTAGTGTGATTTTTTTTTCTACATGTTATGGTGGGGTTCATTGATTAGAAAGAGCACATGGCCATGAATGTCATTCTTCTGGAGGCTCCTCTGGAGCCTCTAGGAGACAATTTTCGTTGAGTCTTTCTTGGCATTTTATGAGAGTTTCAGGGGACAGAAGAGAATAGAAACAAATAAGGACAATAGATCCTCTCAGTCTCTCTCTCAGTTGCTATGCTCGCAGTGGGGGCCACACACATCTCACTTTCACAGGCAAAAGAGCATACCTTTCTGGCTGGGTCACCTTTTTCTTGCTGGGATTCCTCTTTCTGGCTGATTTGACTCTGCAAAACAGTTTTCGTTGGGTCTTTCTTGGCCTTCTCATGAGTGTTTCAGGAGACAGAAGAGAAGAGAAACAGGCAAAGGCAACAGATCCTCTCTAATTGTAATTGTTCTTACTAATATAGAAATAAAAAAGAAAAGACAACAAGCAGTACAGGAGAAATGTACAAAAATAACAACAATGAATCAAAGAATTACATATTTAAGAAATGTTATTATTCTGATAAATAATATATGCATATATATTCATATATAAGGATTAGTCAAAGTTATGGTATATTTTAGACTTTAATTGAATCTATATACCAGTTCATTGCATGAATAGCGAATGTTTTTCCATATTTTTAGGTTTTCTTCAATATCTACCTTAAGTGTTTTGAAGTGTATATGGTATAGGTCTCTCTTCTATCTTGTTGGGTTGATTCCTAGAAATTATTTCAAATGGGATAAATTCTTTGGTGTTTTTCTCCTGTGAGTCATTTATATAAAAATGTTTACAGTTCCAGAAGACCAAACAGTCCTACGAACATTGAGTAAAACTAAAAACTGATCAGACTTAAACACCAAATCCAAAGGCAACTACAGCAAAATTGATACCCAATATACAACAAGCTAGACACAGAAGGGACCACTTATACTAGCAGCCCAGGGGGCAAAGAATGGGGCAATATAGGATGCATGCTCAGAATAGGAGTGGAGAGAAGACAACACTGGTGGTGAGAATGCCCTGATTCAACGTCACTATGTACCTAAAATGCTACGGTGAATGATTTTTAATCCACTTTGGTCAAAATAAAAATTATTAATAAAAAATATTTTTAAAAATATGCTGTCTTGGGGCCAGAGTGTTAGATCAGTAGTAGAGTGTTTGCCTTCAACATGGCTTACCCTGGAGGGATCAGGATTCTATCCTCCAGTGTTCCATATGGTCCTCCAAGCCAGGAGCAATTTCTGAGCTCAAAGCCAGTTGTAACCGCTGAGTGTCACCGGGTGTGGACCCCCCAAAAAATAAATTTAAAAACTGGGGTGGGAGATAGTAAGGGTGTTTATCTTGTATGCAGAAAGACAGTGGTTCAAATCTCAGCATCTCACATGATCCCTTGAGCCTTCCAGGACCTATTTCTGAGCATAGAGCCAGGAAAATCCCCTGAGCTCTACTGGTATGGCCCCAAAACAAACAAAAAATAAATTAGCTGTCTTTTGTGTATTCACTTTGTAGCCTGCCACATTGCTATATTAGTTTGTTTCTATGAGCTTTGGGGGGGGGCGCATACCCAGTGGCACTCAGAAATTACTCCTGGCTCTGCACTCAGAAATAGCTCCTGGCAGGCTTGGCAGACCATCTGAGATGCCAGGAATTGAACCTGAGCCTTTTCCTAGTCAGCCACATGCAAGGCAAATGTCCTACCACTCCGGTATCTCTCCAGCTTTCTATGAGCTTTCTTTGAACTCTTTAGGGTCTTTACTGTATAACATCATGCCATCTGCAAATAGAGATAGTTTAACTTCATCTTTTCCCATTTGGATTCCCTTTGTTTTCCTCCTCATGCCTTATTGGAAACTCCTGATTGCTAGGACTTCTAATACTATGTGGAAGAAGAGTAGAGACAATTAAGATACTTGTCTACTGCCTGAGCTCAGGGTAAAGGCTTTAAGATTTTTATCATTAAGAATAATGTTGCCTCTGGGCTTTAAAACTGGTAACAATTTAAATAATATAACAGAAGTTTAAAAAATGTATGGCTGTATATAGATTTTATGAAACATTAATTAGAATTTGTGGGAAATAATATTATGATATATAAAAAACTATAAATATCTACCTGTAACAAATTAAATTGCAGCAACAGATGTTTATTTTAAATAAATAAGATTTCTGATATTTAATAAATTTAACAGAAACAATATAAGAATCAAAGGGGTCCCAGAGAAACTAAAAGAAAAGTACTATGAAAATGAAACAGTCAAAGGAATCATTGCTGAGAAGTCCCCAGAAGAAACCATGCACCCACATTCTTAAAGCCTGAAGAGTACCAGTTCAAAGGGAACCAAAGAAAAGTACCTCAAGGCATATCCTACACACAGTCATATAAGCCACAGATAGGAGCAAGAGCATAAACACAGCAATAGGGAGTTTACCTTGCACAAGGTCAACACGGGATGAACCCAGGTTCAGTCCCCATCATCCCATATGGTCCCCCAAGTCTGCCAGCAGTGATTTCTGTACACAGATCCAGGAGTATCCCCTGATTACTGCTGGGCATGCCCCCTCCAAAAACTATGCACAGATAAAGATAGAATAAAGAATGGAACCATACAAGAAAGGGAAATTACATAAAAAGAAATGCCTTCAGATTCTAAGTAAATTTATCACAAGCCACCAACCAGACCTGATACCAATGTTGGAATGTAGTGATAAAACTTAACAAAATGAATGCCTCACCAAGATTACATTACTCAGCCAAACTTTCATTCAGATTTGAAGGAAAGAAACATATCTTTATGGATAAAGAACAGCTTGAGAATGCTACAGACTCAAAGACAATATTAAAAGATAAACTAAAAGGTCTGCTGTAATGCAAAGCAGACCCAAATAACACACTGAATTTCTACCCTGAAACAGGCATAACAATTACCTCTTTTGACATTAACAGAAGAAATGCTCCAATTAAGAGGCACAGAGTTAAAAATGAAAGAGATAATAAGAAAGATAATAATGAAAGAGATAAATGCTGACAAGTGACAGTGGGTATAATTTCTTATTAACAAAGGAATAGATACATTAGGAAGAAATCACACTCAAAACATATGTACCCAGTGAGGGACTAGCAAAATACAGCCATACCACTCCTAGGGATATACCCTTGGAACACAAAAATATAATACAAAAATCCCTTCCTCACACCTATATTTATTGCAGCGTTATTTACAGTAGCCAGACTCTGGAAACAAGATGTCCTTCAAAAGATGAATGGCTAAAGAAACTGAGGTACATATATACAATGGAATATTACGCAGCTGTCAGAAGGGATGGAGTCATCAAATTTTCCTATACATGGATGCACATGGAATCTATTATGCTGAGTGAAATAAGTCAGAGGGAGAAAGATAGACACAGAATAGGCTCGCTCATCTATGGGTTTTAAGAATAAAAAGACATTTTTGCAATAATTCTCAGAGACAAAAGAGATGAAGGCTGGAAGGTCCAGCACACGATATGAAACTCACCACAAAGTGGTGAGTGCAGTTAGAAAAATATCTACACTGACAAATATCATAACAATGTGAATGAATGAGGGAAGTAGAAATCCTGTCTCAAATACAGGTGGGAGGGGGTGAGGAGGAGGAAGAGAGGGGCTTTGGTGATGGGAATGTTGCACTGGTGAGGGTGAGTGTTCTTTATATGACTGAAACCCAAATATAATCATATTTGTAATCAAGGTGTTTAAATAAAAATATTTAAAAAAAGAAGAAATGCAAATGATTAATAGATATGAAAATTCTTTACTCCATCTTTTTGGAATAAGTAATTTGGAGCAAAGAATATATAGCAAATATAGATGCTAAATATAGTTGAAAAGTTTCTAGCTTTTTGTCTGAGTTACTTCAGGGCAAGAAATACCATTCAGATTAGGTAAGTTTAGTTCAACAAACTCATGAAACAAAGCAGCTTAAAGAAAATCATATAACTTGGTCTACAGTGATAGATTTTTCAAGCAAAGCCAAAAATGACTTTATAATAATCTTATCTTTTATTCATGGCATGTTGCATATTTCAAAGTATTTTATATTGTTATATTTTTCAATTGTATGTAGAATAATTACTTTTCTATTGGGCTATAAATCTTTAAAGTGGTAAAAGAACATAACAGTGGAATTCAGAGAAGCTTGAAGAGCTTGAAGCCACTGGGAAGTCACTTAGGTTTCCATTTGATTTAATCATAATATTTAAATTTCAGAGGATTTTAAAATAGCATTTTTAGACTAGAATCTATCTCAGTGAGTCACCAAGGACAAAGTATACCATTTTAAAGATCTCCTTCTTCTTTTTATTCAGACCAATTTGACAGAGCTAAAGTCATTTGGCTCTCCACCTCTAGCTGTCAGCAATGTCAGTGCTGCTGTAATGACACTCATGGCCCCTGGTGGCAAAGTGCCCAAGGATCGTAGCTGGAAGGCAGCTAAAGTCACCATGGCCAAA
The DNA here is from genome assembly GCA_004027635.1 of Crocidura indochinensis. Lineage (NCBI taxonomy): Eukaryota > Metazoa > Chordata > Mammalia > Eulipotyphla > Soricidae > Crocidura > Crocidura indochinensis. The sequence continues at coordinate 15,629 of PVKC010010572.1, read as the reverse complement.
ATAGATGGCTTCCTGGACTCACTAACCAATTTTGATAAAGAAAATATTCATGAGAACTGCCTCAAAGCGATCAGGCCATATCTGCAAGATCCTGAGTTCAATCCAGAATTTGTGGCCACCAAGTCTCATGCAGCTGCAGGCCTCTGCTCATGGGTTATAAATATTGTGAAGTTCTATGAGGTGTTTTGTGAAGTGGAACCAAAGCGTCAAGCATTGAACAAAGCCACATCAGAACTTACTACTGCTCAGGAGAAGCTTGCAGTCATTAAAAGCAAGATTGTTGTAAGTAAAGCCCAAATCCCACCTGTTCACCTTTACTAAACCATTTTCACACCAATTACCCAGCACTTAAAAGGCTAGATTTTAAAAGAGAAGCCAGCAACCCAAATTGGAGACCAGAATAGTATCATGTACAGTAGGTTGCTCGCCAGAAGGGCCCACCTATGAGTGGATCCTGACATCCATACTCAATCCCCTGAGCACTGCCAGAAGTGATTTCTGAGTGTAGAACCAGGAGTGATCCCTGAACACCATCTGTGTTTAGCCCCTCCCACAAAAAAGAAAAAGGAAAAAACCAAACTGCTATGTTACATATTCTTGATTTCTCAATGGGGACAGATTTTTCATTATTTTAGTCCCATAATAGTCTAAATAAGATATTGCTCGTTCATTATTCAGAAGTCTTCTTTTGATTTATAGACTTACAAATATGATCAAAACAAGTTTTCTCAAGATATGTTACTTTATCATGTACATTGTTTCTAATTCAGGTTAATCAAAGCCCTGTAGGTTCACAACCAAAAGCCAAATAAGCCCTTTTATCATTCCCTTAATTAAAAAGAAGGCAAGTGAAAATTTGGGTTATTACCTAGAATTAATCATTTTACCAAAAATAATATTTCTATACAAAGCATGTCTTCATTATAAGAAAAATATTTAATTATATCTGGTAATTTTTCCTATAAATCTCTCTTGTTTCCCCTTAAGTCCTCTCCCCCCTATCTGATTTCCAAGCTCAGAAAGAGTACCTTTATTTGTTATTCTAAATATATTTGTAATTAAATGTGTTCTTCTCCCATAATATAATGTGCTATATGTCAATATGATTTCTTGACCAAATTGAGAAGAATTCAGAAGATTAGGAGAAAATGTCTTTTCTCCCCCTATATTCTGAAATTTTTCTTCTTTTCTCTAAGATGATACATATATATGTTACATTACTAGTTTTAGTAATAGAACTGTTTTATTATTAACCACAAAAGATAAAAATGTAAAAATGTTGCACACTTGAAAATTCAGAACAAATGGTCAAATTTTCATATTTTTTCTCTATTCCTCTGACATTTAGGTTTTATCTGTTTTGGTGATGCCATTGTATCTAGTATCATCAGTGCTGACAAGTTATCCTATAGATTTCTCTCAGAAATATCTATATTTGAGCCTCTTATTTATGTTTTATGTTATCTGTATAAGCTTATGTAAGTTTTATTTAAACATCTTGATGACAAATATGATTGTGATTAGGTTTCTTTATTTAAACATCTTGATGACAAATATGATTGTGATTAGGTTTCAATAATGTAAAGAACACCCCCTTCATCAGTGCAGCATTCCCACCAACAATGTCCCAAATCTCTCTCCATCCCACACCACCCCCACCTGTACTCTAAACAGGCTTTCCAGTTCCCTCATTCATTCACATGATTATGGTAATTCTCAGTGTAGTTATTTCTATAACTGCACTCACCACGCTGTGGTGAGCTTCATGAAGTGAGCTGGAAGTACCAGCTCTCCTCTCATTGTCTCTAAGGATTGTTGCAAAAATGACTTTTATTTTTCTTAAAAACTATAGATGAGTGAGACTATTCTGCCTCTCTCTATCTCCATCTGGCTTATTTCACTCAGCATGATAGACTCAATGTACATCAATGTATAGGAAAATTTCATGACTTCATCTCTCCTGATGGCTGCATAATATTCCATTGTGTATATGTACCACAGTTTCTTTAGTCATCCGTCTGTTGAAAGGCATCTTGGTTGATTCCAGAGCCTGGCTATTGTGAATAGTGCTGCAATAAATATAGGTGTTAGGAAGGGGTTTTTGTATTGTATTGTTGTGTTCTTAGGGTATATATTTAATGTCATCTTTGTAGATAAGCTTGCTGTGTTTGTTAGTCTCTCTTGTCTTAAAGTAGACCTGTCAGTTGTTCCTTTAAGGCTGGTTTTTCATCTGAGAAGTTTCTGAGATGTTGTTTATCCATGAAACTATGTCTCCTTCCTTCAAATTTGAATTTGAACAGATGAAAATAGAAATGTTCGATAAATTCAACAGAAACAACAAAAAAAAGCACTGGAGTCTCAGAAATCCAGAAGAAAATCCCCAGGAATAATTAACAGTAAAGATCATCATTACAGAGAAACTCCCAGAAATAAAGCCTGCATGCAACCAAATGCCGCATGCTCCAAGAGTGCCACCTAAAAGAGACCCAAAGAAAAGCACCCCAAGACACATCCTAGTAACAATGACAAATCTCATAGAGATAGAATTATGAAAGCAGTAAGATGCAAAAGGCAAATTACATTCAAAGGAACATCCTTAAGATTTACAGCAAACATGTCACAAGAAACACTCAAGGTCAGAAGACAGTGGTGGAATATTGTGAAAAGACTGAATAAATGAATGTTTCATCTAGAATATTGCACCCAGCCCAATTGTCATTCAGATTTGAAGGAAGGATACATAGCTTCACGGATAAGCAACAGCTCAGAAACTTTACAGGTGCAAAACCAGTTTTATAGGAGAAACTGAAAGGTCTGAGAGTCAATCTCTTGTTCCAAATTCAATTCCATTAAACTGAGTCCATCTTTATTCCAGTACTGTCTTGATTACAATAATTTTATGAAATTACTTAAAGTTGGGTAAAAAAAACTCTTCCATCATCTTTCATCTAATATTGCTTTGAATTATCGGGGTTTTATTGATGATATAAATTGCAATAGCATTTGGTCTTTTTTAAATCATGCGTATTTTTTGTGTGTGGCTTTTGGGTCACACCCAGAGTGCTCAGGAGTTACTTCTGGTTCTACACTCAGAAACTGCTCCTGGCAGGTTCAGGGGACTATATGGAACGCCAGGATTTAAACCACCATCCTTCTATATGCAAGGCAAATGCCCTACCTCCATACTATCTCTCCAGCCCCAAAGCATGGGTAATGTTTTAGAAATTACAATGAATTTAAATATTATTTTATTTAAGGTAGTCATTTTGGCACTAATAATTCATCCAATCCATAAACAAAGTATGTTTTTTCATTTAAAATATGGAATATTTAATGAATTTGCTTATTATATTTTCATGTGTGTGTGTTCAGAAAAGGGAGCATCTACAGGACCTACTACTCATCGAACATGTATGGGCAAATTAACATTTTCTTTATCTCTCCTTTCTTCTCTCTTCTACTACATCTTTCTTTCTCCCCTTTCTTCTTCTACCTCTTCTTCCTCATCATCATCTTGATTTATTAATTTCAAACTTACTTTACTATATTTATCTATTTTTCTGTTCTCTTATCTTTTATTCTTCCTTTCTCCTTTTCTTAACCTAAACCTAATCTAATTATCTTTATTCAACCAGTCCTTAAGAGCTCAGACCCATCCTATTAGGGTCAGCCTTCTAACAACAGCTTAAGAACAGATCACTATTGTATGTTCTTATGTGGACATGAGTACATATAGAGAAGACTCTTCTATGAGAGCCAAACCTAAATTGTAAACAACCCATGTCTATATACTATCCCTCCTCTCCACCGTCAGAAATCTTACTATCGTTTTACCCCACATTTTTAAACCAATATCCCGCCTATTTAACACTCTTTGCCATCAGTTCTTAACCCATTAGGTATCAAGACCAATCTCCTGCCCCAATAAGCCACCCAGATCCCAAGCGAATGGATACTGACTCAGCCCCACATCTCGTCCCCCAGCAAGAATCTACAACCAACACCCTTACTGACTCATGCTCTGTGCCCCTTCTTCTCCCCCCCCCCAAATGTGGACTGTTGCTTTATACCAAACTCAGCTTCAGAACTAGTACAAGAACTCTACCTGAGCCCTTTCTGCAGCAAATTGTTTCTCAATCTCAACAAGACCATGGTGCATGATGAAAATGTGCTGTGGATTCCACCCCCCCACAAGAAAATCTCAAAAGACAATGGGGAAGCCGATTTTTCCTTTATAAGCTTAAGACCTATATAGTAGTACCTCTTAACCTGTTTATCCCCAAATATAAGGTAGTCTCCTGCATCAGTTTGTTCCCTTAATATTTTTCAAACTTATTTATTTTTCCTTTATATATGTGAGTATATATATATATATATATATATATATATATATATATTCATTTCTGCTTTCTCTTCTTCCTTAACTTCACCTGTTTTGGTTCTGCTTGATACAAAAATCTACAAAAATGTCTTGCCTGGGACAATAGCTCAGATCAAAATCAGGGCACAGAGATGATGAAGCCTGACACTGTCACCCCTAAATGCACCAGCAATATTATATACCACCATTTCTTTTTGCAAAGGCATGCTAATAAATGGAAAATTTTACATATAGAAACAATTTCTTATCTACTAGGTACAGGAACTCATATACTTTACAATACAGGGCCACCTCCCACCTTGAACATATGTCACGTGGTCTCAACTTAGACTCCATGTAATTAGGCAGTGACTGCCCAAACCTGAACCTTAGATCTCAGACATAGAACTGGCAGTTCTCTGCAACAGGAGACAAAACTCCCTTTGGGACATTCTTAGTACTGCTCTGACACTAACACATGACAGATTTGATATGACATCCAGACAATGTGGAAATGGTAACAACTTGATCTAAGAACAGATTGTCTTACCTCACCATCATAGATGAAACCAGAAGACATGTCATCCTTTGATCTGTGCAAAAACCAAGATCACTAACTACAGAAGACTGACTGTGAGAAATATGACTGGGCAAAACTTATCCTGGGACCAATAACAAAATGACCCTAGTCTAGGCCTTGGCCTATGATCTGTACAGTAATCAAGATCTCTAACTCCAGAGGTCTGAATGAGACAGCTGCACCCAAGCAGATCTTCTGGAAACATAAGGACTCTATCCTAGGCTTCATCCTAGGATCAGGGCAAAAACCAAGACCACCGACTACAGAAGACTGATTGAAACAACAATGATGGAACAGAACTCATTGAACTGTAAAGAAAGACTCCAACCTAGGATGATCCTTTAACCTGTGCAAATACCAAAATTGTTAGCTAGCTACATGATTTTATCATCCACGATGAAGTGGAAAGTTTCCAGACACCACCAAAGGACCAAGAGGAGAGTAAAAGAACATGTATAGAGCCTGTAGTTATTGCCATGATAGTATATTTCAAAGGCAAAGAAACCCTGTATCTCTAAGGCCAAGGGAATTCCCTTTCTAATTTCCCCAATATTTACTGTGCCTATGCATGAAAAAAAAAAGAAGCACAAATTAACTTTTTTTTTGTTTTGTTATTGTTGTTTGTTTTTATTCCATGGATTTTCTTTGTGTGTGTGTGCTTTGTTTTTATTTCAGGACCACGATTATTGTGTGGTTGGTGTCTTTTATTGCTGTGGTGTTTTTTGAGTTATTTTTTTAATTAGAATTGTTATTATGTTTTTCTTCCTTTTTCCTTTTATCTCTTAAATTGATATTTATAGCCTCTAGAATGACTCCACCCATTTTTGCTTGTTTTATTTCCTTCAAACAGAACCACATAATTTGAACCATCTTGTAACACCTCACAAATTGAGGGGGAAATAATGGAGGGTACCAAGACCAGACAGTCGTATGAACATTAAGTAGAAATAAAAAAATGGTCAGACTTAAACACCAAATCTAAAGCTAATGAAAACAGAACTTACACCCAGTCTATAGCATGCTAGACATATAGGGGACACTTACACTAGCAACCCAGGGGGTAAATGAGGCTATATGGGATGCATGCTGGGAACAGGGGTGGAGGGAGGACAACATTGGTGATGGGAATGCCCTGATTCAATGCCACTGCGTACTTAGAAAATTGCTATGAATGATTAGTAATCCACTTTGGTCAAAATAAAAATTTAAAAAACAGGAGCATCTGGGGGCACTGAAGGGAGAATTTAGAGGGTAACAAAATTAGTTTTTCAATTCTAAATAATTAATAAATTGAAATCATATCTATAAAAAACTTCTTTACTCCAGGATTATTCTGCATAATAGTCAATATTTAATAAGTTGTCTTATATTCTTTATTTTTTGTTTTGTTTTTGGTTTTTTTTGGGGGGGGCCACACCCGGTGACGTTCAGGGGTTACTCCTGGCTATTCGCTCAGAAGTCGCTCCTGGCAGGCACGGGGGACCATATGGGGAGCCAGGGGATCAAACTGCGGTTGTCCTAGGTTAGCGCAGGCACCTTATCTCCAGCGCCACCGCCCGGCCCCCATGTTGTCTTATATTCTTATAACTGAATCATTGAGTGGACTTACTTGGCTGACAGCTCAGCCCCAAATTACAGGTCTACTTAATCTGATACATTATGTTTTTTCAGGGCTCCTTATGTGATAAGTTTCTAATTTCCCTATAATTTTGTATGCTTTTGTTTCTAATTGTAGTACCTTCAATATTTTTGGCAAGCTGCAGAGATCCATTTTACAACATAAAGAAAAACAGCACTTATCCCTCAACTATGTCTATCACTCCTTCTTAGTACTAAATACTACTAAAGTATTGGGATAGAAAAGTTCTCTCTTTTGAGTTTGGACAGCCACTATGATACACCTCTGTATTTCTACTCCACTCTATACTTATAGAAAATTCTATACCTATAGAAATTCTGTATTTCCCAATCCCTTACAACTCTGTATATCCTAATCCCTTACAACTTTCCCCAGGAATACCACCTTAAAAGTTACCTATATATGTCATTTTTACAATGCCTCAGAAACCATCCAGTTGATGTTGAACTTCTTTTTCTGAACAGCACCTTAATGAAAACCTGGCAAAACTCACAGCCAAATTTGAGAAAGCTACAGCAGACAAACTCAAATGTCAGCAAGAAGCTGAAGTAACTGCTGGTACCATCTCACTTGCAAATCGCCTGGTGAGTGTGATCCCCAGCAATCCTATTTTTATTTTAACAGCTGGATTTGTCAAATGCCACAGAGGTATAAAGTAAATGAGCATAGCTTATGACAATAGTTATGTAAGGTAAAATAATAAATGTTCTTAATATTTATGTGTTACTATGCTGAGATATTTTGACAAGTTCAAGAAACATGTAAATAGAACCACTGGTCAGGCTAAAAGATTAATGATACAGAAACAATCATCTCTGTATGAAACATGAGATGGAATATATGATCCATAAGGCAACCCAGATAAGATATAAGATGCTTACATATATACATGCCGACCAAAGGAAAAGTTAAAATATAAAGCTAGTGTTGGTTGCTAATCTCTATCACTCATATAATGTTTAATAAAAATAATAGTAATTCAAAGATTAGTAACAAAAGTATTTTGCATAGATGCATGGGCTTCCCATGTTATATGTCCCAAAGTCTACTCCTGGATATGTTTTTGGTGCTTAAGTCTAGCAGTAATAGGGACCACCAGTTCTATACCAGTGATGCTGGGTGAAAATAGAGGTTTGGGTGAGGGGTATAGAGATCTTATATAATAGAGGACTCATATAGATAATATATGTATACAATAGAGAACTTACTGCCTCTATACTCTCTTGCAACCCAGGAAATTATAATCTTTATGATATCCCTTGCCTCTGAATATTTTGTACATATACACAAACACATACACACATACACACAACCTTTGGTCTCCTTGAGTCTAAAAGTTCAATTAGAGTTGTCTTACATGAATATGTAAATTATATATATATATATAATTTAATGTCTCAAAATTTAGGAGAGGTGATGCTAGAGGTAAGGCATCTGCCTTGCAAGCACTAGACTAGGATGGACCACGGTTCAATTCCCTGGCGTCCTATATGGTTCCCCAAAGCCATGGGCAAATGTAACTCCTGAATGTAAAATGAGTTTGGCAAAACAAAAAAAACTCAAAATTTAGACATTTAACATAAAAAAAATTTTATTACATATAACAAGTCTGTGATCCAGGTATTTGGTCAGAGCTCAGCAAACAAGTTAAATCCGAGATTACTTCTTTCAGCATATATCTTGGAATCTTTCAAAGATGAAAACTAGATAATTCTAAACAGTCTCTAAAGTCACCCACATTTAACAACCCTTCACAGAATAGATGACTTTTATCCTACATCATATCTTTTCAAATGTCCAATTAAAGATGTTTTCCCGTGTGTTAAGTACTATCTCCCTACCCACTGAAATAGGAATAAATTTATATACCTTTATGTCTTTGACAGTTGGACAAGGAGTATAATTTTCTCATATATTTTTCTGCCAAAGTAGAGTGCAAGGATATTAATGTTCACAGTCATGTGTAGTATATAGACCTCTTCATAATCCTTTAAGTTAGTGGTATGAGTCTCCACATCAACAGATAATACAATCCAGAGACATATTCCAAACCTTTTATCATCCCATAAGCCATATAATGCACAATACAGAACAATGACTTGTTTAATTTAATTTAAATTTAAATTTAATTTAATTTAAATGTTTATTGATTAGCCGATAATAATTGCCACTAGCAAAAAAAAAAATGTTTCTGTCTTCTTGCTACTAAATTCTTTCTGTTTTTTCTCCATGACAGATTCTATGGTTTCCAAGTAAAGTCTTCAAATTAACATGTCTTCTCTTACCTTTTAAATGATAGGTGGGAGGACTTGCTTCTGAAAATGTGAGATGGGCAGAAACTGTGAAGGACTTCAAACAACAGGAAAGAAAATTATGTGGTGATATATTGCTTATTACAGCTTTCATTTCATACCTTGGTTACTTTACAAAAAAATACCGGCAGAAGCTCATGGACAAGATCTGGAGACCTTACCTAAACCAGCTGGATGTATGTATTGCTTGATATTCTTCTGAGCACAGCAGTCTATGGGCATCAATGTTCACATGGCAATAACATACCAAATTTTCTATTACTTTCTGACATGTTACTGTACCTCAGCACTGCTCTAGGTCTCAGATATTTAGTGATATATGATTATGGCAGTGAGTTGTATAAATCCGTATCTTTTTACACTCTTTCCACTGCCATTTTTGTTCTCTTGACTATGAGCCTCTTCACTTATTTGGACCTATGGTAACCTGATCTAATGGTAAACAAGCATTAACACTCCTCAAAATTATTGAATTTGAAAATAATCAAATGCCCCTCTTTTATCTACGGGTATTGAGTCAAACTATGTAATATTTATGCTGTGAAAACTCCTTTTTCCAGTTTCAACATTGTTGACAACCCAAATCTTCATTTTATCTTGTTGAGCTCAAACCACATGGTCTCTACTCTACAGATACCCATATAACTATGCAATTCTAAAATGCTTTTATGTAAGCTGAAATTCTAAAATACTTTTTAATATAATTTTTATTTTGATCATAGTGGCTTATATATTGTTGACAATAATATTTTAGGTACAGATTAACATAAAATCAGGGGGATCCTATTACTGATTTGTCCTCCCTACATCTTCAATGCCGTCCTACCTCTCATACCCTCCTCCCTCACCCCTGAAGCTCTCAGAATACATGGTCCCCTCTGTGCCTAGCTTACTACTTAGTGGTCTTACACCTGTTTGATGTTGGTACCTCCCTTCCCCCCCCCTCTAACTGGGAGGCAGGACTAGATAGTTTAAGTCATGTGGTTTTGTTTGAAGAAGAAAAAAGCAATAACCTGAGGTAAAAATCAAATACGCTGATAATGGGCAGAGTCCTTCTACAGGCTCTCATAATTGGTTTGAGAGACTAAGGAGAAAAAGAAGTGAAACACCCCAACAGTATGATGAGCGATCCAACAATAAAGATATGAACCACATAAAAGCCATGGTCTTGACATAAAAAAAAAACATGGCAGAGCACATAAAGAAAGAAAAGAAAAGAATAAAATAAATAAATATAAATGGAGACAACAACTTCAATAACCTCACCAAAACAAAGAAATCGACAAAAACTAGATAGATAAATAAAAAAAATTGTTTTGTTCTTTTTTGCCTTTTTTTTTTCCATCCTGCACAGGCACAGTAAATATTGGGGTCATTCGAAAAGGAATTCCCTTGGCCTAAGAGATACAGGGTTTCTCCACCCTTGGAATATATTGTCATGGGATTAACTATAGACTCCGTTCAGGTTCATTTACTCTTCCCTTGGTGCTTTTGTCGTGTTTGGAAGACTTCTGCTCCGTCCTGGGTAATAAAATCAGACCTCTGTATCTAGAGATCTCGGTATCTGCACAGGTCAAGGAGTGGAACTTATGATAGTCTTTCTTTGTGGTTCTAGAAGTTCTTTTCCCTCAGTGTCATTTTAATCTGTCTTCTGTGGTTGGTGGACTTGGTCTTTGAGCTGATCTTAGGATGGAGTCTAGGATAGCGTCTTTCTTTATGTTTCCAGAAAGCCCATTCTGTTGCAATTGTCTCAGACATTTGGGGGTGGAAAGAGAAGAAAACAGAAACAGGTCACACACCCAAAAAAGATAAAAATAGAAATAAAATATATGTGTGTATATACATATATATATATATAAAGAACAAAGATTTCCAAAAAAATGAAATAACAAAGTGATTAAAGGAACAAAGTAATGCAGTAAACTACCTTACATTTGGGGAAAAGCAGATAAAGAGGTAGTGTAATACAGGTCTTATACTTATGATGGAAGTATAGGTTTCCCCATTGTCTTTTGAGATTTTCTCGTGGTGTGTGGGTTCCTGGGCGCTTTTTCATCACACACCCTGACCTTCTGGAGATTGGCAAAATATTTGCGGCAGGGAGGTCTTCAAAAGAGTTCTTGCTTTCAGGATACTTTTAGAGCTAAGTTCGGTTTCAGGTAATAGTCCACAATAGCAAGAGTTGGTAAGGAGGGCCGCGCAGCATGAGTCATCAGAGGAGTTGGTTGTCTTTTCTTGCTGGGGACGAAGTGTGGATTTGTCTGGGTGCCCCTTCACTTGGGTGCTGGGAAAGAGGTCAGTCTTGATGCCTAATGGGTTAAGAACCGAGGGTGAAGAGTTTTAGTGAGGTGGGTAATCTGCATGGAATTGCGGGGTGAAGGGATAGTTGGATTTCCAAAGGGGGAAAAGGGGAAAGTATATGGACGGGCAGGAAAGAAGAAAAGAGAAAATACATTAAAAAGAAAAGGAGAAGAAAAAAGAAAAAAGAAAGTAGTGAGAAGAGAGGAGAAAAGAGCAAGAGAATGCTAGTTTGCTTGAATGTGTTTGATGAGTAAGGCCTGTAGTATAAGTCTGTAGGTCACAGTTGCTGCTTCAGTGGTCTGGCTTGTCACGTGCTTCAGGTCCTAAAAGAAGGTATAGCCTAGAGATAAAGTGTATGTTAAAGAGTTTTCTCGGGGCGTTCTTTTAGTCCAAGCTGGGTATGGTATCTAGTGTGACTGAGTGCCTCTGTTAACATTAGAAAGAATATTTTAAAATCAATATATCAAAATGCATATAATCTATGGCAAAATTCAATTTTGGTAAATATACTGAAGAGCAAAAGGTCTGATGGTATATATTTCTGCTGTGCTCTATATATCAAGAGAAAAATCTATGAGGATTTTCAAAAAAATCAGCTTCTAGGAATAACTACACAGCCAGAAAAGCAATTTTATCTTTTTAAAATGAGTTATGTCTATTAATAAGTTATTGTGTATTTCAATCCCAGCTAAAAATATTCTTCTATTCTGAGTGTAGCATTATTTCATTGTTCAGGTTCCCATACCAGTCACCCCCACCTTGGATCCCCTGAGGATGCTGACTGATGATGCTGATGTAGCTGTTTGGCAGAATGAGGGCCTCCCTGCAGACCACATGTCTATAGAAAATGCCACCATTCTTATCAACTGTGAACGTTGGCCACTGATGGTTGACCCTCAGTTACAAGGCATCCAATGGATCAAGAACAAATATGGCAAAGATCTTCGGGTCACTAAGATTGGTCAAAAGGGGTAAGTAAAATAGCACAAATGTTTGTTACTCTTGTCATATATCTATTCAAAAATAGCTTCCTTTTCTCTTTTCTACCTACCAATCTTACTCTGGGACACATAATACAAGCATAGTTCCGAGAAACATCGTTCTCCTGAGGATCAATTGAACATTTGCAATGAGAAGGTTATGTAACTTTCAGAGAATTCTCTTTGTAGGCATCTAAACTACACAAATAAAAACAAATAATAGAGACTGTCAATCCAGCAATCATCTCAATTCACTGACTTGGATCTTTCTGCTTTGTTATTTATTACCAACTTTCTGATTTATTAAATGTTTTATGGTTAATTTGTGATCACAATTCTGGTTTGTTAACATTAGGATACATGAGAAAAACTGGATGGGAAATCAGACATAAGAAAATGACAGAGAACATTTATTAGGAATTCAAAAAGTACTAAGCATAGTCTATTACATTATTTCACTTATATGAAGTATTGGACATAGAAAGAATGGTGTTCCCAGGTGCTAGGGCAGGAGAAAATTAAACATTGTTGTGTAGAGGGTAGAGTTTTTACTTCACAAGATCAAAAACTTCTGGAGATGGATGGTGATACTAGAAACAAACAATATGAATGTATTTAATAACCTCTAGTTGAACATTAAAATTCTTTACAGACTCAGTTGATCAGCATATGTTCATGTCCATCCTCTAGGTGTATTTAGGATTAGGTATGTCCCCCATACCCAGCTGACAACCAGGAAATCTGGATCACAGGTTGACGATGAGAGACTTTTTATTCCATTCTGTTATGTTTATATAGAAAAAGAGGAACTGAGATACATGCAGGATGGCAAGGCCCAGGGTATCAAAGATAGTTAGCCAGATGCAGGAGGTGTCAGCAAGAAGTTAAATGTAAACATTGGATATTAAAATGTTTTGGGAGCAAAATTGTGGGCAATAAAATTGCATTATATCTCCCTTACATTCTCTCTCACAGCTCTCTCTGAGGGAGGAGGGGGATCCTAGAGTCAAGCCTAGGAGTGTTCAGTGGTCATGAGGACATGGTGCTCTCCCTTTTTTTTTTTTTTTTTTTGGTTTTTGGGTCACACCCGGCAGTGCTCAGGGATTACTCCTGGCTCCATGCTCAGAAATTGCTCCTGACAGGCACAGGGGACCATATGGGGCACCAGGATTCGAACCAATGTACTTTTGCATGAAAGGCAAACGCCTTACCTCCATGCTATCTCCCGGGCCCCGGTGCTCTCCCTTTTTGATGATATTCTTTTCATTCTATAGAGCAGTAGTCTCTAAAGCGTTCACCGTAAGAATCTCCCCCCTCCAAAAAAAAAGAAAGAAAGAAAGAAAAAAGAATCTTTCCCAGGAGCAGGGTTACATCTACCAGGCACTTTGAGAATAGCATCACAGAAGCATCCAGCATATTCTATGTTGTAAATATTCACAATTAGCAGTTTTCAATTATATATGCAGATAAACATCTTATACCACATTAGTAAAAGGAGTTTAACAGTCACTTGAGCATATCAATCAATGCAGAGAAAGCATTTATCAAAAACCAATACCCATTTATGATTAAGACCCTTAGGAATAGAACCTTCCTCAAGAAATAGCAGCTATCTACAAAAAGCTCACAGCCAACATTATTTTTTAATTAGTTTTATTTAAACACCTTGAATACAAACATGATTGTGGTTGGGTTTCAGTAATCAAAGAATTCCCCCATCACCAGGGCAACATTCCCATCGCCAATGTCCCAAATCTCCCTCCTCCCTCCTCCCTAACCAAGCCCTGCCTGTAATGTAGATAGGCTTTTCTATTTTCCTCATGCATTCTTATTGCTAGAAATAAGTCTGTCCGTTTCTTCTCCCCACATTTTGATGGGATTAGTTATCAATGTAGTTATTTCTCTAACTAAACTCATCACTCTTTGTGGTGAGCTTCATGAAGTGAGCTGGAACTTCCAGTAATCCTCTCTTTTGTCTATGAAAATTATTTCAAGAAAGTCTTTCACGTGCTCACTTCAGCAGCCAAATACTAAAATTGGAATGATACAAAGAAGATTAGCATGCACCTGCGCAAGAACGACAAGCAAATTCGTGATGCATTCCATATTTTAAAATTAAAAAAAAGAATGTCTCACTTTTCTTAAAACCCATAGATGAGTGAGACCATTCTGTGTCTTTCTCTCTCTCTAAATTATTTCACTCAGGATAATAGATTTCATGTACATCCATGTATAGGAAAATTCCATGACTTCATCTCTCCTAATGGCTACATAATATTTCATTGTGTATATGTACCAAAGTTTCTTTAGCCATTCATCTGCTGAAAGACATCTTGGTTGTTTCCAGAGTCATGCTATGGTAAATAGTGCTGCAAAGAATATAGGTATAAGGAAGGAATTTTTGTATTGTATTTTTGTGTTCCTAGGGTATATTCCTAGGAGTGGTATAGTTGGATCGTATGGCAGCTCAATTTTCAGATTTTGGAAGAAACTCCATATTGCTTTCCATAAATGTTGGACTAGATGACATTCCCCACTAGCAGTGAATAAGAGTTCCTTTCTCTCCACATCCCCCCCCACCACTGCTTGTTCACATTCTTTGTGATGTGTGCCAATCTCTGTGGTGTGAGATGATACCTCATAGTTGTTTTGTTTAGCATCTCCCTGATGATTAGTGATGTGGAGCATTTTTCATATACCTTTTGGCCATTTGTATTTCTTCTTTATCAAATTGTCTGTCTATTTCTTCTACCCACATTTTGATGGAATTAGATGTTTTTTTTTGGTAAATTTCGTCACTGCCTTGAATATTTTGAATATTAGCCCCTTATCTGATGGGTATTGGGTGAATAGTTTCTCCCATTCAGTGGGTGACTCTTGTATCCTGCGCACTATTTCCTTTGAGGTGCAGTAGGTTCTCAGCTTAATATATTCCTATCTGTTAATCTCTACTTCCACTTGTTTGGGGAGTGCAATTTCCTCCCTTAACATGCCTTTAGTGTCAATGACATGAAGTGTTTTACCTACATATTGTTCTATATACCTTATGGTATCAGGTCTGATATCAAGGTCACTAATATATTTAGATTTTACCTTTATACACAATCTTAGCTGGGGGTCTGTAGTGTATTTGAGATTTATGTATGATAACTATTTTGTATAAATAAATAAAGTTTGAAGGGGAGGCCAAAGGAGAAAATGGCACAGTGACAGTTGGAAAGTGACAGTTGGAGAAAGGCAGTTGGTGAGAAAGTATAAAAGGGGCGGAGCCCAGAAAGGGGCGGAGCAAAAAGGGAGCAAAAAGGGAGCTAAAGGGCAGAGCTACAGAAAGGGAGCTGCAGAAAGAGAGTTACAGAAACAGAGCTACAGAAAGGACAAAGCTAGAGAATAGGCAGAGCTACACGGAGCCAGAGCAAAAGCTAGAAAGGAGAAACAGAGGGAAGAAGAATCTGTCATA
>PVKC010010571.1:0-25603 GCA_004027635.1 Crocidura indochinensis | reverse complement strand
GATGGGCCATGCAGTAGCCATGCAGCATACATAGTAGGCATATTATCCACCACTCCATAGATGGGTATACCAAATTCTTGTTGGTAGTAAAATAAACTATAACTCAATGGCTTAAAACAACACACATTAAAATAATCGCCTAGTTCTGAAGGGTTGGAATATAATTCACCAAAACATTAGCTAAATTGAAATAAATGTAATGGAGAACAAAGTAAGAAAAATGGTTTGTGGAAGGTGAAGAGAAGGCTGAAACTCAGCAACAGGTGAGCAAGTGGAAGCCAGATCCTGGAAGTGTTGAGAGTTGAAGCTGGTGAGGAGTTGAGACTGGCGAGTATTTCTTTGGTCTTCCCTAAAGCAGATTTGCTTTGCTGAGCAAAAGCACATGAGTTCAGTTCATAGACAGTAGTGAAGAGACTATCTAAGTAGCACTTTGAGACCTGTATTCTTGTCTTAGCATTTCCTATTCCCAGTAGAGTGCCTTGAACATTCATTTCTCTTCTTTAAAACTTATATTCTTTGGGGCTGGGTGGTAGCGCTGGAGGTAAGGTGCCTGCCTTGCCTGCCGATCTCCTGGTTTCCCATATGGTCCCCCAAGCCAGGAGAGACTTCTGAGCTCATAGTCAGGAGTAACCCCTGAGTTTTGGGCCACCGGGTGTGGCTCAAAAACCAAAAAGAAAAACAACAACAACAACAACAACAACAACAACAAAACAAACCAAAAAATAACACAAAAAAACTTATATTCTTTGGTGTATTTTTTTGGGGGTGTCACACCCAGCAGAACTCAGGGGCTACTCCTGGTTCTACACTCAGAAATCGCTCCTGGCAGGCTTGGAAAGGACCATATGGGATGACGGAATTTGAATCACTGTCCTGCATGCAAGGCAAACGCCTTACTTCCATGCTATCTCTACAGCCCCTAAAACTTATTTTATTAATTAAAAATTAGAGTTTAGACAGCTTTCCTTATTTTGTCATGAAACTTTTAGAAATCAATTGGGGTGATTAATATGGGCAAAAGGATCTTCATAAAGTGTAAAATGCTGTTCATATATAAACTTTTATGTTACCATTGGCTTTTCTTGGAAGAGTAGCCACATGAGCGTGTGTGCACTTGTATCCTGAAAAAGGCTGTGTCGCATTGAAGGTGCCCTTCTTTCAAGCCTTCCTGTAATTATATGGTGGCTTATGAGGGTGTTGGTGCTAAGCTTGCTAAGCAACCAATAATTATGAGAGGAGAAAAAGAGCTTGTACAACGAGTTCCCAAGTTCCGCTGCCCAGGGGCCTCTGTGAACTGTTGTAATTGCATTTAAAAAAACTTTTAAAACCTGAAATGGAAGACAAGAGGATTGAGTTGCACTAATCTGAAATACACATAACTGATAGCTCTACACAAACTGACATATGGAGACTTCCTTCAAATCTCTACCTATAGTGGGTAATAACTGAAGTTTACATATTATATATTTTAGATACTGGGATACTTACATTTAAAAATATTATATATTTTAGATACTGGGATACTTACATTTAAAAATTATCTTATTGAAACCATTGTGGTCTACAAAGTCTTTCATAGTTAAATTTCAGATAGACAGTGAATCAGGTCCATTTCCACCACCAGTGTTGACCTCCCTCCACCAATGATCTAGAGTGCATCCTATATCACCTTCCTTTGTCCCCTGGCCTGCCAGTATAATAGGATCATTTAAGGTTAGATTGGTAAAGTTTAGGTCTCTTGATTCTATTGTTACCGATTTTGGCTTGGATATTTAGTTCTAACCTTTTTTTTCTCCACCAAAGCATCTGAGACCACTTGGCCCCTGGCCCTCCTCCTTTTATTTTTCCTTCTTAGTTTTATAGAAAAATGCAGAAATATGTGATAAAACAAAGTAATCCATGCCTCAAAATCCCATGAAAAAGGCAGTAATCCCTATTTAAAAGATAAAAAAAAGTTAATAAAAGGGTGCATGTGGCAGGTTTTTTTCCCCATAGGCACATCAAAAGTTGGAGAAAATAGAAAGGAAAATATCTTTGGCCAACAAACATGGAGACCCTACCCATGAAACATCCTGCCATAAGACCAACCACAGGCTCCAGGCATACTAAGTTCTCTAGCTACAAAGTCTTTCTTAGTGGTTCCAGTAAAAGTTCTTCTCAATCATGGTTGTTACAGTTAGGTTTCTGTAATTTGAAATCCTGGTTTCATCTTACCATTAGGTGGCGATGCAGAGAACCCTGCCCTAAAAGTAAGTTGTTGCTGTTTTCAAGTTGCCAGGATGTCATAAAAACCTACTCTGGGATAATAAAAGGCCCCTGTGTCTCAGCTGGGTCTGGAAAAAAAAATACTCTGGGACAAGTTGGTGCCAGGGCAGCATTTGGGCCTTCTCTGGTAGAAGTCTGATTCTTGGTGCTAGTGCAGAGAAGCATACTGATTTTATAGATAGGGTCCAAGGATCAATGGTGAATGGCCATTGTCTAATCATCTGAAGCTGAATCCAGGTCATCATAACAAATGTTCAGGGTAAAAGGTTGCATGGCAATATAAAATTTATGAGTTCTTATCCATATTAGATAAGAACTTGTTTCCATATGTAAAATTTCCCCCATTTTAATGTACCTATGCAAAAAGGGACAATGCCACATAATACTTCTTGTACATACGGGGATAAAAATAATAAGCTAAATAATCCCTATTATTTGGTTTTAACATGAACTCAGAACCCAAGATGAACTTATCTATTAGAATTTCATACTAAACTAGATACTGGGATACTTTTGTAAATGAAATCAAAATGCCATTTCTCATATTTCTACTAAAGGTATATTCTGAAACTACTCCAGTCTGGGCTCTATGTATACTTTAGTAATCATACATGGGCACCTAACTGTCAAGTTTGGGACCAAATGCGTGATGGTAGAGGCAGTATCTAGTTCATGGTTCTGTACTTTCTATTTCTCTTTTCCATAGTGTCCTTTCTATCTGCTCCTCCCATTTGTATCAAATACTTTAAAATCTGAAGAATATCATTCTTTTACTGCATAGATTTAGACACATAGTATTAACCATAGCAATTAAGCAAGAAAAAGATATCAAAGGCATCCACATAGGAAAGGAAGAAGTCAAGCTCTTACTGTTTTTGGTTTTTGGGTCTCACCCTGCAGTGCTCAGGGGTTACTCCTGGCTCCATGCTCAGAAATTGCTCCTGGCAGGCACGGGGGACCATATGGGGCACCGGGATTCGAACCGATGACCTTTTGCATGAAAGGCAAATGCCTTACCTCCATGCTATCTCCCGGGCCCCTAGCTCTTACTGTTTGTGGATATCATAATACTATATTTCGATAATCCTAAAGATGACCAAAAGCTTCTGGAAACAGATTCATATAGAAAAGTGACAGGCTACAAAATTAACACACAAAAACCAATGACCTTATATACAAATAATGATAAAGAAGAATTGGACATTAAAAACATCCCATTTACATCAAATACCTTGATGTCAATTTAAATAAAGAGGTGAAGGACATATACAAAAAAAACTACAAAACACTGCTCAAGAAATAAAAGAGGACACATGGAAATGGAGAAACATAACCTGTTAATGGATTGGGAGTATTAACATAATTAAAATGGGAATGTTCCCAAAGCATTGCACAGACATTCCATGACATTCTTCAAAGAAGTGGATCCAACACTCTGAAATTCATTTGGAACAATAAGTGCCCACAAAAATGCTAAAGCAACCCTTAGGAAAAAGAAAACGGTAGGAAATACTTTCTACAACTTTAAATTGTATTACAGAGTAATAGTCATCAAAACAGCATAGTATTGGAATAAAAAAAGACCCGAGAAGATTCAGTAGCCATCATGTTTCTTTGGAGTTTAGTTGTGGAGCTGGTGCGTTTTTCAGTAAGTGAGATGGCAAGTGTTTGTTTGTGAGGATGAATGGGCAAGGGTGTTGTAGGGGACTAGCCTGCCCCCATTCTGAGAATGCCCCAAAGCTTTTAGCTCATAGTCTGGTTCCATTGAGGAAGATTTAACTGCTCCTTGTTTTGTTTGAGTTTAGCTGTACAGTGGAGCAGCTTCTGTCAGAGGTTTTCAGGTGTGGCTGTGTACTGCTTGTGCCTCTTCCCTCCTCATTTTTTGGTGGGGTTGTTTATTTTATTCTTGTAAAGTTCTACAAGTACCATATATATCTTGGATGCTAATCCTTTGTCAGATGAGTGGTGGACAAATATTTTCTCCCAGTCTCTGGGGGTGTCTTTTTATTTTGGCCATCATTATTTTGGTTTTTGGTCACACCCGGCAGCACTCAGGGGTTACTCCTGGCTCTATGCTCAGAAATCGCTCCTAGCAGACTCGGGGACCATATGAGATGCCGGCATTCGAACCACCATCTTTCTGCATGCAAGGCAAATGCCCTACCTCCATGCTATCTTTCTGGTCCCCATGGTCATCATTTCTTTTGCAGTGCAGAAGTTTCTAAGTTACATAGGAATAATTTATGGACAAAATGCTGCCATTATCAATATGGTAAATCATGGTGCCTAAAATAAAATGAAATTTAAAACAACTAAGAGGGAAACGTGCCAGTTATTTTTGGGCATTTCTCTATTTTATATTCTCCCAATTTTTTACTATATAATATACTCTTATAATTAAAAAATGAAAATACATTGATTGAGGATGATAAATGATCATTCTTGGGAATTCTCCAAGGAGTAATACTGCCTTGTGACTTTCTCAAGGGAGGAGTTCTAAATTGCATTACAGCATCGCAAGAATTCACAGATGTAAATGTACAGAGCGCCTTGGGTCAATTGACAAGTGACAGGATGCTTGTGAGTTCTTCCCAGAATGAAGGGACCTACATTTTGCCCCTTGTCCACTGCTGACCTCACTGTTGACTCGTCCCTGATGTTTCCTGGCTAAAAAAGGCATCTCTCCATTCTTCCACCGGGTTGCCGTGCCAATCTGTGTGTATTTAGCTCCTGTATTTGTCTCATAAATCAGCTTTCTTTACTTCTTTACTGTGGGAACAGACTTTCACTGCATTCCTTTCTATTAGATCTTTGATTTTAGGTAATGGCTCACTGAAACTGGGAAATGACATGTGGTCATTTGGAAGGGACACATATAATTCCTCTTTTAATTACTTCATGTTTTTATTAGAAGTAGAACCCAAAGATGAATGTCAGGGATTGATTCTTAGGGACAAGTTCTTAGAAAATCTTAAACCTTTGGTTGTGCATGTGATACTTTGACCCTTTGATCTTTTAATTGAACTTGGTTGTCTCAGTACTATCAGTATGGGTTTTTGAGAAATTAACAATTCAGTATTAGCAATCTCAGTGAGCATGCCAGTAGTTTGTTGAATGATGGTTGTACAGGGCTATGATACATTTATTGTTGTTAATGATCACAATAGCTCTTTATATGAAGCTGTCTCTATTTCATGCCAGGGAGGTGGTGACTAGTAAGATATGTTCTTTCATTTGGGAGCATCTATTGAATGTGAATAGGCTAGTACCAGGATTGTAGTGGAGTGCAGGATATCCACATGTCTGTTCTCACATAGTGTACCAGCATGGGAAGTCAAGTGAATGGTTAGGGTATCATCGTGCAATGTGGGAAGTATTAGAAAGGAGAAGTACAGGGACTTGTGAATGAAGCTAAGGGGTCAGTTACTCAGATAAGGGGTCAGAAGCAACTTGAGATCTATACAAAGGAGTTTAATCTTGAAGGACAATGAGTTACTCTCTAAAAGGGTGAAATACTACTGGGTAGTAGGAACTATGTGTGCCAAGGCCCTAAAAAGGATAGATTTATAGATTCATGAGTGGGTCAACAAAGGGTATGTGTGTATCACACCCCAGAGGATCTTGTCAGCTCCCACCATCCTCCAGAGATTGGTTCACAAAGTTAACCATAACTTTTAAAAAAATTAATATCTTTATTTAAACACCTTGATTACAAACATGATTGTGGTTGGGTTTTAGTCATGTAAAAAACACCCCCCTTCACCAGTAACCATAACTTTGTGTTATGATTAAGTAACTAGCTTCTAAATAAATGATTATTGGTTTGTCTAAGACCTGGTTGCAAGCACAGCATGGATTAAGGATGAGGTGGTGGTAGAATTTGATTCTCTTAAAACCTGCACTTTTCTGGCTTGTTACATTGACATATTTTCTGAGTATTTTTTACTAGCATGTGTTTACTTTTTTGTTTGTTTGTTTTTTGGGCCACACCCGTTTGATGCTCAGGGGTTACTCCTGGCTAAGAGCTCAGAAATTGCTCCTGGCTTGGGGGGGGGAGGCATATGGGACGCCGGGGGATCCAACTGCAGTCCTTCCTTGGCTAGCGCTTGCAAGGCAGACACCTTACCTCTAGCACCACCTCACCGGCCCCAGTGTGTTTATTTTTAATTGTTCCATACAAGTGAGTGGGCATTCATTTCCTGTTTCTTCAGAAACTTTGTTCAGCTGGACCAACCGGAGTTAGTTTTATAAAAACAAACAAGTGAAAAAAATGACATACACAAAAAGGCAGACAGTAAACTGAATAGGTAGTATTTAGATGTTTTTATTTTTTAAAGGAAATAAATGCTCTATTCCCATGACCTGCCAAGATGTTATTTGATCCACTGCTTTCTTTCTGTTTTCTTTAACCTTATATTTGACCTCTTACTACAAGTTTGACTTTTCAGCCAGATTTAACCTAGATAAAGATACCAGGCATACTTACCTGTCTGGCTCCAGAATGGCTTTAGGATTTCCCTTTTAAAATGATTCTCTATACTGAATACGGATACTTGGACCTTAGGCTTGCTACCTTATGTTGGGGAATTCTGTGACTTCAGATTTTTTTTTTTAATCTCAGTTGTTGACATACTGAGGGCAGAGGTAGAGGTTTGATTAGGGCATTCTTTCTGCTGTTGGGAGAGTCTAGCTTGTCAGAGACGATTCTGCCCTCCAGGGGATGTAGATTAGGGGCCAGCCTGCAGGCCAGCACATGAAAACCATTTGCTGAAGAGGTTTTCAAACCTCTACAATGGTTGAAAACTATTGCTGCAGAGGACCACTCAGGAAATGTGCTCAGCTATGCACACTAGGGAAAAAAAAGGGTATGGATTAAGATATTTAAAAATTAATTATCATTGGCAGGGAAATAAATAAGGACAGAACTAAATATTCCAAGCCAAAGTCAACGATAATAGAACCAAGAGACCTAAACTTTAACAATCTAAACTTAAATGGGCCTGTCATACTGACAGGTCAGGCGGCAAAGTGTGCACTCTGGGTTCATTGGTGGAGGGAGGTTGACATTGATGGTGGGAAGGGCCTTGACTCAGTGTCTGTCTAAAATTCAACTATGAAGGACTCTGCAGATCACAATTGCTTCAATAAAATAAAAAATAAAGTATACTTCAACCTCCCCAATTTATGCAAATCACAATTACTTCAATAAAATAAAAAATAAAGTATACTCCAGCACCCCCCCCCAAATTTATTGTCCTAAAATTTATGATCATCTTTATTTTTATTTTGAAAATATTTACTCATTTAAAACATTTAAATTAAAACATTTAAAACATTTCTTGAAAGGCTTCCTTTAGTAATTCTTAGTGTGGTTGACACTTCAACAAGATTTAATTTGTTAGACACTTAATGTGTCTGACACTAACGGTGTTTCTTTTTTAATTTTTTTTTTGTGTGGTTTTTGGGTCACACCCGGCAGTGCTCAGGGGTTACTCCTGGCTCCATGCTCAGAAATTGCTCCTGGCAGGCACGGGGGACCATATGGGGCACCGGGATTCGAACCGATGACCTTTTGCATGAAAGGCAAACGCCTTACCTCCATGCTATCTCCCGGGCCCCTCTTTTTTAATTTTTAAAATGAGAGATTTGTTATTTTTATTTTTTATCTTTGGTTAATACAGAGCTAAATTTCAACTGGAACATTCTCACAAGACTTTGCATTTTCCTTCTTAGTATTGATATTCCCCAACATCCTAAATACTGTGTTAATTTTTTTTTTTGTTTTTATCTTTTTGTTTGTTTTTGGGTCATACCAGCAAATCTTAGGAATTACTCCTGGAGGTGCTCAGGGTACCATATGGGATGCTGGGGGTTTGAACTTGGGCCAGGAGCATGCAAGGCAAGTGACTTATCCACTATCTGATTTCTTTAGGCCCTGTTCTGATTTCTTCCCTAGATTTCCTGTTTATTTTTCTTTAAAAATGATCTGTTATCTGGGGCCTGAGCGATAGCGCAGTGGTAGGGCATTTGCCTTGCACGTGGCCAACACACGATGAATCCAGCTTGATTCCCGGCATCCTGTATGGTTCCCCGAGCCTGCCATTGGTGGTTTATGAGTGCAGAGCCAGGAGTAACCCCTGAGCACCGCTGGGTGTGACTCCCCCCCAAATTTTGGTATCTTTTTTTTTTTAATTTTCTCCCTTTTCTGCTATAATTGGTTTGTTTTTGTTTGTTTGTTTGTTTGTGTTTGGGCCACACCTGGTGGCACTCAGAGGTTACTCCTAGCTCTATGCTCAGAAATCACTCCTGGCAGACTTGGGGGGCCATATGGGAATAGAACTCAGGTCTGTCCTAGGTCAGTCGTGTGCAAGGCAAACACCCTACAGCTGTGCT
The DNA here is from genome assembly GCA_004027635.1 of Crocidura indochinensis. NCBI lineage: Eukaryota > Metazoa > Chordata > Mammalia > Eulipotyphla > Soricidae > Crocidura > Crocidura indochinensis. Next base: position 16,945 of record PVKC010010571.1, on the reverse strand, counting down.
ATCTCTCCGGCCCCTGATATAATTATTTATGATCATTTTGTTTGTTTGTTTGATTTTGGGTAATATCTGGCAGCACTCGGGCTCCTCCTGGCTCTACACTCAAAAATCGCTTGTGGCAGGCTCGGGGGACCATATGGGATGCTGGGATTCAAACTACTGTCCTTTTGCATGCAAGGCAAATGCCCTACCTCCATGATATCATCTCTGGCCCAATTTATGATCATTTTATGATGTCATAGTAGTAAGCTTAGAGATTAGTTCCTGAGGTAATTCCTCTGTGAAAGGCCAAAATTTAAACTCAGTTTAATTTTTCTCTTTTATTTTTCCCATTAATGCTCCAGACAAAGAATTTAGGTTATTTGGGAGGAATTGAAATGGTTCTTTAAGAGAACTTTATAATGAGATCTTCAGAATGAAACACTAGAAAATGGGTGTGTGACTAACAAAATTAAGGATCCAGTAGGCATTTTAGATGAAGTAGACTCAGGTTAATCATTGAGTCTGAGCTCTCTTATGTTTCAGGTGTCTCCACCCAGAGGCAGACCAGACTTCTAAGGAAGGGGTGATATGGTAGAGTGGAAAGCACACTGGGTTAGGATACAGGGATTTGGACGGTCATGATTCACACATGTTGCTACCATGAATCACTCTGTATCATGTAAAAAGAGAGCTTGGATTAGATGATGATTTGAATTGTGTGGTATAAGGACTTTTTTGGTGACTCTGACTTGATTGTCATGTTCCTTTAGCTGTGGTAGTCTCAGTCCTTCCTTGACCTGCCTCTGTCCCTGACAATCTTATCATCTGAGCTGTTTATTATGATTTCTTTGCATTAACATCTTTTAGCCTTTCCAAATTTTAGCCATTCTCACTGGGTCAGTTCAAATTATTTTAGTCTACTTAGATTCTTTTTTTTTAATTTTTTAAATATATTTTATTTAAACACCTTGATTACATACATGATTGTGCTTGGGTTTTAGTCATGTAAAGAACACCACCTATCACCAGTACAACGTTCCCATCACCATTGTCCCAAATCTCCCTCCTCCCCACCCATTAAGGAGCTCCTTCTCCTCAGATTTCTGTCGTACATATCAATCTTCTACTGCTCAAACAGCTATATATTAGACCACTTACTATTCTTAATTTTTTTTTATTTTTGGGCCACACCCGGTTACACTCAGGGGTTACACCTGGCTATGCACTCAGAAATCGCTCCTGAATTGGGGGACCATATAGGACGCCTGGGATTGAACCCAGGCCTATCTTGAGTTAGCCATGTACAAGGTAAACACCCTTCTGCTGTGCTATTGCTCTGGCCCCTACTTCCTCCTCCTCCTCCTCCTCCTCCTTTTCTTCTTCTTCTTCTTCTTCTTTTTTTTTTTTTTGGTTTTTGGGTCACACCCGGCAGCACTCAGGGCTCAGGGATTACTCCTGGCTCTACACTCAGAAATTGCTCCTGGCAGGCTTGGACGACCATATGGGATGCCGGGATTCGAACCACCATCCTTTTGCATGCAAGACAAACACCCTACCTCTATGCTATCTCTCCGGCCTCCTACTTACTATTATTATTTTTTAACCCCTCAAGAACTGTGTTCAGACTTTGCTGGACATTTAAAAGGAATCTTTGGGAGAAATACTAGGCTTCATTATGTCCCACATGACCCCCAAATAAGCAAATTATATGTGTCCCACTGGTTGTTGGTGATGGAAGTCTGGAATTTCAAGGGACCATGAAAGCTCTGGTATTTAAAATACATACCTATGCTAAGATCAAGTCAAACATTAAAGGCAACAATGTAATACCAAGCCCAAGCTATATACAAAATTGTTTTTATATGTCCTTCTAGATATTGATGATTTTTTTTTCTTCTGACATATTCCTTATTTTTTGGGAAAGGACTTTCTTGTTTAGATCAAAGTCTAGTCATCCCTATCATGTGGGCTGATATGAACCAGATACAACCTCTTGAAAGATGTATCTTCACCAGGATTGAAGATATTCTACTTTCTGCTGCTACTACTGACTCAGCCTCTGGGACTAATACGAAGGTGGCAGAGTGACTAAGAGTCTGGAATTGAGGTCAAGTCCTTCTGGGTTTGAGTTCTGCATTGAGTATTTCTAGTTATGTGGCATCAAACAAGTTCTTAAGTTTCTTTAATTTTCTCTCACCAAATAATTGTGTATCTATCTCCCTAGTCGTTAGGATTAAATGAACTGCCTATATAGTTTTTAGTGCAGTACCTCCATAATTTATCCTCATTATTCTTGTTATCAAAGCTTGTATTGACTACCAAATGCAAATGGCCTGATCCATGCCCTTAAGGGCAGAAATTCAGGTCTGGACAAATGTATGTGTAATTTACAGACATGATTAAAGGCACAGCAGTAAATTGGGGATATTTTGTGAGCACTTGGATTTGCAAGTGGTGGAAGCTCTGTGTCTTATCCTAGAAGTAATTCCCCTTCTTGTTTTTCTTTTAGAAGTGTGCCTTGTTCTTCTTAAGCATATTCAAGGCCCTTTGTGCTTGTTGGTGCCCTCTGTAAGATGCTGTTTAGATCCTCTTTCAAGTCTCAAATCTCTGCCTTCTGAATATCCTAATCTGCTATAGCCCAATGATGAGCCATGAACTGCTCCACTTGGTGATGAGCATGAAGCTCACATGATCTTTACCAGAGAAAACCCTCTCGTTTTTACTCTTTACCCCAAGTCTGCTACCACAGTGTTTTAAGGTATAAATCTGTGTCTCTGCTCTACTGCAATGTCAGAATGTTGGAGAGAGAAGGGATTTAGAGGGAGGTCTGAGGCTCTGATTACAAATGAAACCTTTGGCCTCATTAATCCATTAGAACTGATGATGATGAGGCTACTGTGTAGAAGGGGGTCCAGGACCTTTTGGCTAACTTTTCATTTTCTCTCTTACATGGCATCTCGGGTTTTTGTTGCTTTCTGACCATTTCGTTTGGGTGGAGGCATGCCGGGTGGTGTGTGTGGCTACTCACATACTATACTCTGGTATAAGCATTCCCTGTGATGCTTAAAATAAATGTCAGAGTCACACCAGAGTTGGCTGTACCTTACTTAACCTGTGCATCATCTCTCTTACCCTCACAGCACATTTTCAAAATGTCCAATCTAGTTAAACTCATTGTTATAGGTGAAAAAACCAAATTTCACATACTCAATAAGGGCCAGTGGTTTGGCTGAAGAACTGCAGTATTACCTGAAGCACTCTCCAGCCACCCTGCTTTGCCCTGCACTTGGCACTTCATATAGTGGGTGTGCAGATTTGCTGAGTGAGGGTACAATTAGACAGGGTGATTGCTTTTCTGATACCTCTTACATTAACGAAGAAAAAAAATGTTAGCAGCATTGTTGTGTCTTGTGTAATCCTCAGCCTTCGACTGTTCAAGTCATAGGGGTAGGATGAAGGATGGCAAAAAGGGTCACTGGGCATGAAGTGAAAATGTCTCTGATGGGCATTGAATAGTTTTTCTTGGCTTTGACCCACTACTTTTTAGCTTTTCCATCTCAGTCTTAGCCAACTTGGGTCACATGAAAGGGTCTAGATGTTACTATCAAACGAGTACCAGGAAAAAGCTGTTGCAGAGACTTTCTGTTTTGTTACCTAAGCTGGGATTTGATCTTCAGACCCTCAAGGTGAAAGGCTAATACCTTAATTTGTGTGTTTTATAAATATCCCCAGGCAATGACCCTCTAGCCTCCTAAGCTATTCACATTTTATGAAACTTAAAGCTGAAATTTCTGCCTGGGAATAGAATGATAAAGGCTGCACACTTAAGATCAGAATCTGCAGGGTACCACCCTTCCATTAGTTGTTGGTACATATTGTTTTATGTGCAGCTGAATGAAAGTGTTTTTTTTTTTTTGAGGGGGGAGGATTTCCTACAAAATAGAATTTATTTGAAGAGAAAATATAATTTATGATTTTTACAAAGCACCTCACCCCTCTTCAAAAGTACATGGATCCTACACATCTACAAGTAACCCTTGCAGTTTTTCCTTCTTAAAAGCTTTTATCCTTAAGGGTCATCTTTATTTTTCTGGTGTCAGTCAAATTACTTTGCAGCAGAGCATGAAAACTGGAGGTAGAGATGCTTTGTGGCTGTGTGTTAGAACCACACACTGAAAGTTTTTTGTTTTATGTAAATAGAGATTGATGGAACATTTTACACAGAGTATGGGCTTTTGACAAAAACTATTGATGGTTGCTTTCAGTAAGTGTTACTTGAGATGACAGAACATTGCATTTTAAGATGAATTACATGAGAAACTCCTTCTTTGGGAATGCCATACATTTTATTTCATCTGTTGTTTTATGAGGGAATGACTGAAGTCATGAATACTTAGACTGAACTGTTTCCTTTGCACATTATAAGTCTGGGTTTGGTGCGCTTCTATTTTAAATATAAAGTTATGGGTAAAATATTTATACTAGAAAATAATATTGATAAAATTGCTTAAATGTTCAGAAGCAGTACATAACTTATCACATGGTTTCCCTTGTATGGTGGTGAGTTGTGGGAAGCTTGGGAACCTGGTTAGAGTTAAATGTGTATTTTTTCAGAAAGATCTCAGATTTCTGATAAAAGGCTATTTTATTCTCTCTCATGTTGGCGATTCTCCCCCTACTTCCCCTGCCCTGCTATACTTTTTGCTTCAAAAATGTTCCTGTGCGGGGTCCGGGAGATAGTATGGAGGTAAGGCGTTTGCCTTTCTTGCAAAAGGTCATCGGTTCGAATCTCGGTGCCCCACATGATCCCCCGTGCCTGCCAGGAGCAATTTCTGCGCATGGAGCCAGGAGTAACCCCTGAGCACTGCCGGGTGTGACCCAAAAAAATGAAAAAAAAAATGTTCCTGTGCATTTATTCCTGTTTTGTTTTTGGGTCACACCTAGCACTGTCAATGGTCAGAGGTTACTCCTGACTCTGAACTCTGGGGTCACTTCTGGAGGGGTTTAGGGACTATATGGTTTGCCAGAGATCAAACCCAGGTTGGCTGTGTGCACGGCAAGTGACTTAGGTACTATACTATCTCTCTGGCTCCACATTTATATCTATATTGGTATTTTATATCATGAATTTAGGGATATTAATGACACCTGAGGAAGTAAGGGATAGTACTATAACACATTCACACAACACACATTTGTATTTGTCTCAGGAATTGGGGATGTAGTTTTTATATTGGGGGAGAGAAAAATAAGTAGATAATACAATTTCAAATAGTGAAATCATGGATGTTTACTATGAAGAAAATGGAGCAGTGTCAGGAGTTACAATGCCTCAGAGAACTGGGTATGGGAGCTGCTTTATATAAAGGTCTTAGGGAAAGTGGCTTTGGAGAAGTTATATTTTAGTGCAGAACTGAAAGGTGAGTTGTATAAAGGTTGAGAACCCTGGCTGAGTAAGTAGCAAGTATAAAGGCCTGACACTAGAACAGGGTTGGCCGGGGGCCAGGCGGTGGCACTGGAGGTAAGGTGCCTGCCTTGCCTGCGCTAACCTAGGACGGACCACGGTTCGATCCCCCGGTTCCCCATATGATCCCCCGTGCCTGCCAGGAGCGACTTCTGAGCGAATAGCTAGGAGTAACCCCTGAGCGTCACTGGGTGTGGCCCAAAATCCCCCCCCAAAAAAGAACAGGGTTGGCCCATTTTTAGAATAGCAGGAATACCAGTGCTTCTCAGAAATCTGTCATGAGGTAGGAGCTTCTCAGCTAGGTACCAGAAGACCATAGTTTGCACACTTGTTCATATAGAATCCTGGTTCTGTGACCACATGGCCTCCAAGTTCCCAAAGCCTGGCTAAGTAGGCTTTTCTCTTTCCATCTTCCTGTTTGAGGACAGGCATGTTTGTGTACATAGTCTTGGTCCTGGGGGAAGTTTAGACTTTAACTCTCCCAGAACAAATCCCTCTGTTAAATCTGCTTTCACATACTTTGATCATTACTCTTCTTCTAATGCTTATTACCCCAGACTATTATAACTATGTGTCCATGTGATTGTATTTACAGGTAGACACATTAATTACTTGTGTTTGGTGTCCTTGTGTTCAGCACAGTGCCTGGCGTCCATTGTTGTTTGGTTAAATAAGTAAATTATCTTTTTTACCCAATATAAATGCTGGACATTATGGCTAATATATAGTCAGCAGGTCCCTTGCCTTTGTGGGAAAAGTAAAAAATTAACTTAGGGAAACAAGACCCCCCAAAAGGGAAGATGCTTTGGAAATGTTCTGGGAAATTTACCGTTTAAAGGAGGTTTATTTTTGACTGTTGTTGCAGGAATGGGTGGGAAGTAGGGTGGCGGGGAGAGACTGAATTAAATGGTCCAGGAGACAGAAATGTTTCAACTCTGATAGGATGGCAATCCCAAAGGCCAGTTGGGCTATGAGACTTGGCTTTCTTGCATTTGAACCTTTGTTATGGGTCCTTCAAAGATACTTCATCCTCTATAAATTTGGAGCTGATTTGGAACGAGCTAGCTGTTTTTTCTCTCTGCTGAATTAATGTGCTGTTCCACTAAAGCTCAAATATGAAGTATATTAAAAGCAGACTAAAAACAGGTCAGTGTTTTGCTCTAATGCTATGGGAATATTTGTTTTTAAATCATCTTTTAGTACTTCACAAATCTTCCCCGCAAAGCTTTTTTTCCGAACCCTTTCTCTTTCTATACCATTTTTTCCCAGTGTAAAAGAACATTTCTAAACTCTTGATTTATTCAGAAATTTACATGAAGAAAATGGCCCTAGATCCCACACAAGTGAAACTTTATTTTTTAATCTGGGGCACAGTAGGGAGTCCTGAGAAATGCATTTTCTTTCAGGATTGTAGGAGGAATACATAGTGTTTGTTTAAAGCATCAGGTATTGAGAAATGTAATGGCAGGGTGAAAAGTTTGACCTCAGCTGCCAGATCCGATCTGCTAGGGGGTAATTGAGTTGCCATGTTTTTTTCCTCTTCAGTTTAAATCAAGTTTTGCCATAGCCCATTTAAGTGTCAAATTGGTAGCTAAACTTGACAACTTCAGGGTGCAGACTTGCTTTTGATCAGAATTTACATGCAAATCATTTTTGCCTTGGACTGTCAACTCCTGTTTCTGATACTCCTGAGGGGGACATGTCTCTCACTCCCCCACCCCTGCAGCCAGAGGGGATGTTGGCTAGTGTTATTAATCAGTGTGGGGAAGAAAAATTATCTTGATAAATATGGTGGTTAAACTATATTTCCCCGGTTATGTGTCAGCTGTTGCAGCTGGGCATTTAATCTCTTTTTACCTAGAAGGAAATCAATTATCCAGCGCTTGATGTCCAAAAGAAACTAGTGAATGAGGGGTAGAGGGTCACCAGTGTATTGGGGAATGGACTTAAGCCACCAAAACCTGACAAAGGGTGCTGACAGTCTGCATTTTCTTGGGCATTAAACAAGGTCTTTGGTAACTTTAAAGAATCTTTCCTTGCATGACTAACCTCATTGAGAGGGTTAGAGAGAAGGCTGCTTCAGAAGTCTTAAGCCTGGAACTTTTTTTTATTTTGCCCTAAACCCATGGGTTGCTTAAAAGCACGTGAGTCTGTGTAGCTCCATCATTCAGTGAGACAAAGAAGTGTTTGCACTTTCACAGAGTTAATAATGACAGTAGCGAGTCTTGTTTCCAGCCATCCTGTCTTTGCATTCCTATTCGTTCACTTTCCAGAAGAATTTAACAATGCATGACACAATTCCGACACAAGTTATACTCCAAATTTTTATAGAGTTTTTTTTTTTCTGGAAAAGCAAGAGAATAGGAGTGACTAATGGAAGGGGTGTTTACTGCGGGAGGGGGGGGGATGGAGAAAAATGTTTCTAGAACTCTTTGAAGACTAATCAACCTGATTGTGAATATTTATAATTATATGTTTGTGAATATTTATAATTATCCATGATGGCATCAGAATTCTTAGTGAAATATCATGCTCATAAGATCCAGCCAGCTTGAAATTCCTTTTCACTAACACCACCCCCCCCCCCCCACCAAGTCGGGTGAGAACATCAAACATGCCATTGTCTGGCCAAAATGACAGCCAGCATTGTGTCAGGTGGGACACTGGGAGACACGTGTGAACCTGGACATGATGGGGAAAGTCAAAGAAAATTCAACCCTGGATTTGAGGTGGCTCCATTGCAGGCCTTTTGTGAATCTCTGGCCTGGTCTCTTCCCACCCCATGTTCTGTGCTGCCTGCCTGTGTGCTGTGAAATTTTAATTGAATTGTTAATGACACGGAGGAGTGACACAACACCCGAGAAACTTCCAAGAATCAGTCAGGAGGAGTCCTTTTTCTTACTGCTACAAAACAGAAGACACTGGGCAGTTGACAAGTCCAAGCAATGAGGCCAGCGTAGTAATTGATAGCAGGCAGCGGAGAGCCAAGGTCCTTCCCTGGTAATTGCAAGCAGAGGCTGCCTCTGTGATCTCGCCAGTGGTGTTGGCCATGCCAGAGCGACCTGGCTTTGACGGATTGCTTTCCCTGGGTAATGACTTAGGCATGTTCCCTCTCTTGCATGAGGCCATGTGTCCCTCCCACTGGAGAAAATGAGCTGAACATTTTGCTGCTTCTTTAACAGGATGCTGTTAAAATAACTCTGTTCTATTATATAAACCCTGTTGTGCCAGGGGCTAAATTTATATGGTTATAAACAAGAGGGATTACGTTGGAATACCATAATACTGGGCTTTGCTATTATTTTATTTTTAGGATTTCAAAGGGTGGTTTCAAAATAATGGATTTAACTTCAAAAAAATTGTGGGAGAAGAGGACAGAGCTATGAGGAAGGGATCCCATTTCTAAACAAAACCCTCACCTTCTTTTTAAATTCCTCTGTACACTTTCCTTAATTTGCTGGCCCTGTATTTATTTGTATGTGTTTGGCTGGCTGAATTTGACACTCTGTTTGGGGCCTCAGAAATATTATTTACTTCAGATTTATAAAATAAGAGATATTTTAGTACATGTTTTTAAAATTCTCCAAAGGTTTCTTTTGAAAAAAATTTTTTCCATTCTTGTTTCTGGACATTGATAAATTTCAGAGCCTTGATGTATCTTTTCCTCCCACCCACCCTATACCTATTCTTCCTTTTCCCAATTTCCCCTTTCTGGAATGTAATTTGACCTATAAAATATGATTTTAAGTTGAAATGTAAGTTGAAGTGATGTATAGCACTTCTGGATTTTCACTTCTGTCGGTGACTGAAATTTCCTAATTCTGATATAGGAGTCCCTGAATGCATTTCTCCATTATGACTTATATTGTCAGGCATATTTAAAGTTTAGGTCCCTCATCACCTCATCTCCATCCAAACCCAGTTTTATGCTAAAAATTGATTTCAAAAATGTACCAGCAAGATCCCTAAAAATATACTTAAATGAAAGAATATACACATGATAAGTTTTAGAGAACCTAAGAGGAAAGAGAATTAATGGGACATCAGGGTCAAGAAAAGATAAGGATTTGCTTGTAGTATTACCTCATATTTAATCCTTAATCTTCAAAAATTTATTAATTGGGAGTGCATATTTTGGATATATATTCTTATAAAGTACAGATTTAAAAGGATGGTAGGTTTCCATAGTTTGCTTCTGCAAATTAGGTAAACCTGAGAACCTGAGTGTGATAGCATTGATTTTGTTGAAAAATGCCATCTAGTGCTGGAGAAACAGTTTTTCTTTCCTTCCCCACCACTGCCTGGAATTTAGGAAGAAATTCTGTGTTCATCACAATACCAGCATAGGTATTGGTTCTCAACTAACCCGAAGTTCTGGTGCCTGTTAATACTGTAAAGCTTTCTTGCAGCCTGCTAGAGTTATTCTTATGCAAAGAATGGTCCTGACTTTTCTTTTTTTCTTTTGGGACTGTGTGGAATGCCAGGGATTAAACCTAGGTCAGTGGTCAGCAACCTTTTGTTTTTCAATTGAGCCAAATCTTGCCAAAACCACGATTGAAATTTATTTTGAGAGCCACACAGGGTGCACACTGACAGAGGGTAGGAGAGTCCTGACTCTTGGAGAGGCTACCCTGCACACAGAGGAGCCAGATTAAAAGTGTAAAGAGCCACATTAGGCTCGAGAGCTGCAGGTTGCCGACCACTGACCTAGGTCATTTGTGTGTAAGGTAAATACCTGCTATACTATTGCTCTGCCTCTGGGTATTTTTTTCCCTTGTGTTTTGGGCCACACACAAAGGCTTTAGACATATAGTTGAATTCTGGTGATTGCTATAGGTCATGATTTGGGGCTTGCTGTTTAATCTAAGCCTCATTTTGCTTTTCTGCTTTAGTGGAACAAGTTGGTTTTGATATAATAAAAATCAAGCATGTAGACTAGTATATGACTTATCCTAGATTTTAGGATATTAGTGTTATCAAGGTATAACTTGGTCACTGCCCTTTAGGTGGTGATAAAGTGCATCTGAAGGTTATCTTATTGAATGCACCTATTTTACAGTTGAGAAAACAGCTTCAGAAAGGGAGGTTATTTATGCTAGAGTGATGGTGCTGACAACTAACTAAATTGGGACTAGAATCCCAGGTCTTCCATGCCTAGTTCTGTATTCTTTCCTCATTAAGCTTCACATTATGGCCTAGAAGTTTGGTTGGGAAGAAAAGTTCAACCTGTCTGAAATACTGAAAGACATTTTTGTGATGAAATTTTCAGCTAGAGAGCTCTGGATTTTGGGTGGACACATGAATAGCTAAGTTGGATTATCACTTAAGACAACCATGAAAATAATGCAGACTTTGTAACTATCCAAAAACCTTGTGCTAAGAACTACAGAAAATAAATAGAAACATTGTTGGGTTATTCTTGGATATAAATTCTCTTAATGCTCAGAGGCATTATTTCATGGTGGAAGAACTTTCACAGAGTTTCTTTGAAGACATCAGACCCAGAGGAAGGAGAGGGCATTTAAATGTTATATCTGTTTGCCATAGTGCCTGGTGATTCCACATGTTTTCTGTTTTCAGGGGCCTGATGGAACTCTGGTATCATAGGCATTGCCATTTATTTGTAAAACAGCATGTGAATATGATAACTAGGATTACAACCACAGGATGATCCACCAGGCCTTTAAAGTTCTTGAATGTGTCATGGGGTAAGGAGCTGAAGATGGGGGATAAACAAGAATTCTTTTAAGTTAAAAATAGGTGTGTGCCATGAATCCCAAATGTTTGGAACATAAAGGTGTACATGCATAGAAAAATGTATATAAAAGCATACAGTAGAATATTAAATGATTACTTCTAGTGTTAGAACCAAAGAAAATTATAATTTTCCTTTTTAACTGTACATTCATTCACAGTTAACCTTTCACAGGTAAAGTTTTCATTTTTGAATGGTAGAATTGGTGAGAGAGTAATACATTTCTGTATTAATAGACTTGATTGATAAAAGTATTCATTAATAAATTGCTTAGTCTTAGAACTATAAGCAAAGCAAAAGAAAAGTTAAGATGAGTAATGTGCTTTCATGGTTGTCGAGGTGGCAGGCAGGGGGTGAGGGGTGTGTGTGGATTGAGGGATGATTGAGTCTGGGTACACTGGTGGTAAGAGTTGACATTGGTGATAAGATTGATGTTGAAATATTATATGCCTAAAATTCAACTATCAATAACTTTGTAAATCACTATTTTTTAAATAAGAAATTATTTAATAAAAGAGAAGAGTTAAGATGAATGATCTTCCCTCAAGGAACTTTTAATGCAGCTCTGGAGTTGAGACATCTACGTAGACAAAATTTACTAATATTAATGTTACTGATAGTTTTAAATGACTGTCCTAGTAGGTGGTTGATTGTATTATGATAGAGGACCTCTAAATTTTAAAATAATGTTATGCTGGCTGGCTGTGTTCTTTACATATTTTAGGGAATCCTCTTAGAAGGTAAGTGGAATACTGATTTGTATTCTCATTTTATAGATGGAAAAAAAAGCATAAATGAATCTGAGAAATGGGAGAGCCAGTATTTATTCAAAGTTCCCATGGTTAACTACTACACCAGTTGCTGTTATAAACCAGGGGACCCTGCATAGCTGAAAAATCTCTTTGTACTTATTTTCAGGAGACCAGTGGAGAGGAATAGATAGTTGCAGTCTGGACAAGAGAAGGGAGAAAGGATCCCTTCTCAACCCAGCCTCTGCATTGTGGGCAATAGGTTTTTAACCCACCTCTAAGCAACATACCAAGGAACTGATTTGTTAACCCATTTACCAAATCACATGAATCTTATGGAGTGAATAAAGTAAATAAATCGGTACCCACATTGGAGAAACATCTTGGGAAACTCTTTCTGCTTATCTTTAGTTGCAAGTTGTTTGCCCTTGTGAGCATTTTAGCACTTATTTGGGTAAATGTAGTTGTGATAGACAGAACCTTTCCTTGGCCTCAATGCATCATCTTTTACTCCATAGTCTGCAATGGGTCTGTGGTGCCTATACAATGGCTACAACCACAGTCAGGGTGTAGAATGTGTGTGTGTGTGTGTGTGTGTGTGTGTGTGTGTGTGTTTCTGTGCTTCATCTTTATCAGGAATGCAATATGGCATTTCCTGATTGTTCCAGCAGCTTACTGCCTCATCTGAGTTTCCAGAATAAATACCAATGTTCAAGCCACATGTGTTTATGGTATATAATAAATCTCCATTTGTCATAGCAGTTTAAATGTAAAAGAAAAAGAAAGGTGAGTTGTGATGCTAAAAATAAAGGAGTGTTATAAATTAACTTTCTTGGAGTTTCAGGTCAAGCCCAATTTATTAAGGGGGATAAGAAAGATAGAAACCTGGTCTGTGATCACTAGTGTGATTTATCCACACCTTGAGTGGGTCCTCCTTTGCACTTTGTCTTGAACTGCAGCTGGTGTGGTTTATATAGGACATGCTGGGGGGAAGGAGTTTGTAATGAAAACCAGTTATTCTTTCAAATTACTCCCAAGAAGAGGGCTCATTTTATCAAGTGACCTCCCTAATTTGATTGTAAGTCTTTTCATATTTATTTTATCTGCATCCATCATGCTGTATCTCTGTGGCAAGGATAAACATAGTGATGAAAGAAAGACAGCATTTAAAAGAAAAAAAAAACTCTAGAGGACAAATGTTTCTCTCTAGGTGGCCTGTTGGGAGTGGAACCTTTAATGGCTAATTAAGAAAGTTATCTTGAGCTTGGTTTTAATGTTGTGAACTTTTCCACAGACTCTTCTTCTGAGGAAGATGGCATTTCATATTTCTGTGGGTTAACCTTTAGCTATAAACAGTGTCCACTATTAACTTCCTCCAGCAGGAGCCAGCAAGCTAGCATCTCCCTCCACTGCAACAAGGCCCCTTTCTGTGCCCTGGCCTTGCCCAAGAAATTCTGGGAACACTTCCCCATCTGAGACTGAGAAACCTGAGCTGGACACAGGAGCAAAGGATCCCCTAGAGATCTTCTTCCTTTTAGGTTAAATTTCTATGACTTGCACGGATCACAAAACCTTGAACAATAAAGGGTGATGAGAGATAGTTTCTAGTCTCTTCTCTTTTTGGCTTATTTTGGTTTGGGACCATGCACACCTGAGCTGAAAAATGAATGTTCGTGTATCTTTGCTGTATTGAAATCTGAATTATTTCTTAAAAATACATTTATTTTTTATGAAAGAGCTGTGATTTACAATTATTGATGGCTGAGTCTCAGTCATGCTGTATTGCAACACCAATCCCACTATGAGTTCCTGCTTGGGTGTTTCCATGCTCCCTCCCTCTCCCTTATACTCCCCCTCTCTATCCCTTCTCCCCTTGTCTGCCACCCTGAGAAGCACATTTCAAAGTTCTGTGGTAATTGTAGTTTAGATGTCATTATGGTTGTTGTGGTTTTTCAATGTTATTGAATCTATACCACTCTCCCATATCACAAAATATTTCTTCTGTCTCTGGCTTGTAAAAGAGAAGTGTATAGAATAAGAAGTATATTTGATACTTATAGTATAGACCTGCCCATGATGAAGTCTCAGTAAAGTTCATGTGAGAGAACAGGATGAGGTAACTCCACAAAAATGTCTTTTCTAGGGCTATAAGCCAAAGCCTGTTGTGCTGATCTAACCACATTAAGAGATTAGTATTATTATGAATTTATTACTATTTTATATTTGGGATTTTTTAAATTTACAGTCAAGTGTATTTATATCTAGAGTGGGCTTCTTTCATATCTGATCTATTGATTTCTTTTTTATTTGAAATGTTGAAACATTTAGTATATATTTACATTGAATATAATTACTGATAGGTGATTCAAGTATAACTCTTTTACATAATTTTTATGGAGACCAATGTGAATTACAAGTTTTCTCAGCTATATTTAAGGCACATAGTGACAATGAATTAGGGCAATTCTCACCACCAATGTTGACTTCTCTCTGCTCCTGTTCCCAGGATGCTTAGCCCCCTGGACTGCTAGTGTAACAAGTCCCATTTTTGTATACCTTGTTGTAGTTTGGGTCTCTTGATTCTATTGTCATTAACTTTGGGTTGGGTGTTTAGAGCTGATCTTTTTTTAATTTCCACTCATTGTTCATAAGACTGCTTGTCCCTGGTACCATCCACTCTCTTTTTTCCCCCCTCAATTTATGAGGCATGGCAATCTGATTCGTATTCTATGGTTCTGTTAAAAAAAAAAAAGGCAGGGATGAGTCCCTGTGTAGAAGCCATGAACTTAAATTTAAAAGAAGAAAGAAAAGAAAAAGAAAAAAAAAACCACACCAAATTGGGGCCAGAGGAGAGCATGGAGGTAGGTTGTTTGCCTTGCATGCAGAAGGATGGTGGCTTGAATCCTGGCATCCCATATTGTTTGCTGAGCCGAGCCTGCCAGGAGCGATTTTTGAGCGAAGAGCCAGGAGTGGCCCCTGAGCACTGCTGGGTGTGACCTATCCCTCACCAAAATACCACACCAAGTTAAAAAAGGAAGTGTGGCTGGTGTGGCAAGTTTTTTTGTTTGTTTGTTTGTCAAGTCTAACTTTTTGCAAGTATGTATCTATTCTTTCCACATGTCTTGTGCTTATTACCTTTTCTGTCTTCTTATAGATTATTTGCATATATTTATGATTCAATTTTTAATTATTGATTTATTGGCTAAGCATGTTTCTCCTTTTTTTGTTGTTGTTTTGTTTTTTGGACCACACTGGTGACGCTCAAGAATCACTCCTGGCTATGCGCTCAGAAATTGCTCCTGGCTAGGAGGACCATATGGGATGCCAGGATCGAACCATGTCTGTCCTGGATCGGCTGTGTGCAAGGCCCTACTGCTGTGCTATTGCTCCGCCCCATATGTTTCTCCTTTATTTTCTTTCTTTTATAAAATTTTTATTTAAGCACCATAATTACAATTATGATTGTAGTTGAGTTTTAGTCATAAACAGAACACCTCCACCAATGCCCTCACCCTCCTTCCCCCACCCCTGTCTGTATTCAAGACAGGTATTTTACTTCTCCTTTAAATATTTTTTCTCAGTGGTGGTTTTAGGGCGACTAAGGAAGTATAGTATATATTTTTAGCTTAAAATATTTTCCTTTCAATTATTAAACTATCATGTTGTCTTTGTGTATTTGGAGGGGCCCATACCCAGCTGGGCTTAGGAATTACTCTGTACTTAGCCAAAAGGCCTGAATCAGTGCTTAAGGTTCATTCCTGATGGTGTCTGGGAACTATATTGGTACCTATGATCAATTTAGGCATCACAATTTTTGTTTTTGTTTTTGTTTTTGGGCCACAACCGGTGACACTCAGGGGTTACTCCTGGCTATGCTCTCAGAAATTCCTCCTGGCTTGGGAGACCATCTGGGATGTCGTGGGATGAACCGTGGTCTATCCTAGGTTAGTGTGAGCAAGGCAAATGCCTTAACCCTTGCACCACTGCTCTGGCCCCAACATCACATTTTATGCAAATACCTTGTCCCCTGTATGATCTCTCCCCTGTCATACTATTGTATGTGTAGTTTATGTCTTACAATGATCCATGACTATTTCCCCTTCTTCCTTTATTATTGTCTTGCAACAATATTGAAGTATTACTTTTAAATGGGGATAAGTACTGTAAAACCCCAGACCATTGTTATTACTATTACTAGTTTTAGTTTAGAAAGAAGTTACTTTTCTTTAAGTAGGGAAAATTTTTTTATGCTTCTCTTGGAAATAAAAATGTTTTTAGAGCCTATGTAAAAAAAAAAGAAAAAATATTTTTAATCTACTGGCACACTAAATGTATTTTATAGAACCAATACTTTTAGGAGATTAAAATTAAGAAAGAAAGTAATTTATTTTGGCTTGTTTTTGGGCCACACCTGTCAGGGACCACTCTTGGTGGGCTCAGGAGACCCTATGGGATGACAGGGATCAAACTGGGTGGGCTGTATGCAAAGTAAGTGGCCCATATTATCATTCTGACCCATAAAAAAGTCATATTACTGACATTCTTTTTTCCTTTACCATTTATGGAGCCCTTTTTCTTGACATAAATTCAACTTTTCTTCTGATTCCAGATTTTTGTGAAGATAATTTTTTTCAGTTTTTATTTATATGAAAAATGATATATTTTACATTCACTTTAGGCTATATCTCCATTATATATGAGAATCATTGCAGGGACTTTTTTTCTTTAGTGCTTAATTATGTCATTCCACTTCTACCTTACCTTTTTTTGGGGGGGGGCTTTGATTTTTGGGCCACATTTAGTGACGCTCAGGGGTTACTCCTGGTTATGCGCTCAGAAATCGCTCCTGGCTTGGGTTGGGGGACCATATGGGACATTGGGGGATTGAATGGTCCATCCTGGGTCAGCTGCATGCAAGACAAACGCCTTACCACTGTGCCATCGCTCTGGCCCCACACCTTCCATTTTTATTTTGTTGAGAAAGTCTGAGGTCATTCT
>PVKC010010570.1:0-25607 GCA_004027635.1 Crocidura indochinensis | reverse complement strand
TTTTGTTCTCCTTAGACCACTTTAGTTTTTCAGAAGAAATGGGAAAGAGCACTACCTAAGATGACGCCTTACTTGGGTTAAATGAATTTGGCAAAAACATTTTTGAAGTTGGGTTAAAGATGTCAAAGATAATTGGGAGAAATAATAAATGGTCATTTGTCAGCCACAAGAAGTAGGGTTTGATGTAACTGAATATGGCTGAATGAGTTTTGAGGCAACACGAGATTGAAGAGAGTTGGGGTAGAGTGAGGAGAAACAGGGAGAGAAAGGATAGATTATGGGGGCAATATTGTTCAGTTTCTCGTGTTTATGGTCTGTTGTAAACTTGCTCTTTTTTTCTGTACACAATCTATTAAAGTTTTCTGAAGCAAATTTACTTCAGGGAATGTGGCCAACTACTGACTTGGCCAAGTGCTGATCAAGAAGTCAGCCTTATAACTGACTTGCTGAGACCTCCCAGGGAAGCTGACTCATGTAGTCTGCAATTGTCTCTATAGATCCTGTGTTCGCTTGGATCTAGTTGTAGCTTGTGTCAGTAGAAGGTCTGTAAAGGATTTAGATGTTTCCAATGTTTCCTACATTAGAGTCTCTCAAATAATTTCCCTAAGCTAGATAATTTTAGTTTTGTGATTAGACCTGTATCACTTTGCTCCAGATCTCAAAATCTTAGTAGCCCTCATGTGGGTGGGCCTATACCGATTTCCAAAACAATAACTTACTTTTTGTATACAGCATCCTGATTTCTACCTTTTCTCATTTCTAGGTTCTGTTTGAATCAGTCTTCACTGTTGGCAGTTTGTTTATTATTTATGTTTATTTGGGGATTTTGGAAACACATCCAACAGTGAATGGGATATTCTGGCCTTATGATCAGCAGTGTCCCATGGTGGTGCTTGGGAAACTTGTAGTGCTGTGGATCAAAATTCCATCTAGGGTAGGCCTTAGACAAGACAAGCACTTTACTTCCTGTATAATTTTTCTGGCTCAGTGTTGGTGATTTAATTATACTCAACCATAATTCCTTACTTACCAGATACAAACTCAATCTCGATGAACCTAGGGTCTTGCATGCCCAAGAACATCATGACGCATTCCTAAAGCCTTACTGAATTTATGCTTACTTTCAACTGTCTTTTCTGTATCTCAGGCTCAAATCACAAAGGAACTGAGTTTTTTTTCTTCATACCAGTATTTTCTTTTTTAAGTGATTGGTAGTTTACCTTTTCAATGATTTTTTTTTAGATCTTTCAGAAATGCATTCGTGGCTCTCATGATTTTTCCACTCCCTTTACTGTGGAGTATTTGTCCTATTTTTTCCCTTTAACATTTTTATGCTTCCTTCACTTTTGTCTGTGGATCTAACAAAGAAGCAAGCAACTGTAGAAGCAATAATGATGACTTTCAAAAAGCTCGTTGACATTTCAAAGCATTAAAGTACCACCTACTTCTTCACTCCACTGGGCCTTTTAAGAGAAACAGAGAAGCAACAGAAGAAAAGGGCTTATAGTAAGTTAGAAAATAAATCCCAGAAGATAAAGCTAAGGAAGAAATTTATCCCTCAGAAAAGAGATACTGTAAACTTTATATGTGAGGATCTGTTTTAATGACCAACTGATTTTGCACATTCCACAAAGATCAGACAAAAGGAAATGGATTTAAGCTGTGCTGTTCAAGATTTATGTTGAGTATAAATAGGAATTTTATGATTCTAAATATTGTTCCTTTTCTGGAATGACTTTTGAGAGGAAGTTAGATTATTTCTCCCTCTCCTCTAGAGTCTCTAAAAATAGCAGATTTTCTAACGGAGTCTTCTTATAGTGCTCCTGAAGGCTAATAGAAACTATCGATGACCTCTACAAGTCCTTTCTTGCTTAGTGAGTTTCTTTTCACAAATCTCACCTTACATCTCACCTGGCTTAAGAGCCACTCTTGTTCTTTCTCTTCCTGTCATTTAAAAGTGCTGTGAACATTCCATCATGAATCTGCTCATGGAAAAGTGACAGTGCAGTTTAGCATTCTATCACAGTGTAGAAATAAAACTGCTTCATAGATTTTTGTAAAACATTAAATTGTTGTGCTATTTCAGTATTTTAAGTGGCACAAGATAATTGATAATTTTCACTTGACAACAATCTTTATTTTTCAGTATACTTACTGAATTTTGGCTGAGCACTGTTTTTGGTGAAATAGAGTATGGCAGAATTTTATTTCTGTTCTTGAACATTTTTATTATGAGTTCTCTTACCTAAATTTTTGTGACACGTTTTTATATCATGTTTTTTAAAAGCTAGAATATAGTGAAGCAGGCCATATTTGTTTCTTTAAATAGCAATTTGGACTCATCCCTAAAAGTTCTTGATTTTTAAATAAATTATATAGTAGATGTACTGAAGGAAATATTTCCATGTTTGCCACACCATTTGTTTAGCATCATCCTATCTGATGTTCACTCTGTTGCATCTCATTGAATTAAAGATAAAAGAAAGTAATTTAATATAAAAACCTTTGATTTCTACATCTTCATTTATAATTGATGTAACCTTGAGTACTTTGCTTAATCTTTGTTAAGCTTTGTTTTATATTTTTAACATTAAGAAGAAATTGTTAATATGAATGATGGAAAATAATGCAAAATGTTTCATTAAATACTGTTTGTTATATATAAGGGTTATAAAAGTGGCTATTTTATGCATTAAAAAGAACAGATAAAATTTATTTGTTCACCAGGCATTCTGTATGTACTGATTATGTAGAATACAAATAATCACTCCTTGTTTGCAGGACATATGGAAACAAATAGCAATTATGAAATGAGTGATTATTGAAATGTAATCTTTTGGGAGTTTTTTGTAAAGTTAACAAACTCCCAAATAATTTCATTTTTTTACATAGAATAGATGCTTCTTATAAACAAATGATTATAAGGTATGCTTTATATTTGTTTGGTTCTAAAGTTATTTGTGTAGAGAAACTACTAAAAAGAAAGTTATTGACTTTTCATTCTGTTTTTCTTTTAAGCTACAATTAACTTCAGTCCTCTCAGATTCTGAGTTTTGATAGTAATATATGCATTTATGAAATTATTTGCATAAATTTCACAAAATTCCTCCTATATTGTTATATTGTAGACCTCTTATATTTTGACTTTGTAAAAATTGGAAATAAACCTGGGAGTTGACCCTATTTAACATTTCAGCTAATGTGAGAGTGACCCTTGTTATTTTACATCTCTGGTGGATGTTCCCCTGAGATCACTGCAAATATATGTGGAAAAGAATGAAAAAAGGTTCTTTCATCTTATGGAAATTATCTGTCTCAGTAGCAGTAATTTATAGCTAAAGTCATATGGATTTGCATTATGTAGTATCACTGCATATATAAAACAGTAATATTAGTGTTATTAAAGCATAAAAATTGTTTTATTTTAAAATGTCATATGGTTTGAACAACTCTTCTATACTCAAGATGATGGATATCAGTGTTGCTAAGAAGATACATTCTGGCAAAAAGAAAGGGGAGGCATATTTTACTTTCTTAGTCCAGTGGTTTCTTTTTTATTTTTTTTGTTTGTTTGTTTGTTTTTGTTTTTTGAGCCATACCCTGCGTCACTCAGGGGTTACTCCTGGTTCCGGTTTCCTTTTTTTATCCTCAGATCCTGTTTCTTTTTGTAGTAAATAATTTTATAGCACCTCTCCTTAATATCTTGATAAGAAATTGTTAATATTTACTTACCTGTAAATACATAAAGCAGTCATTAGTATGATAATATTCTAATATAATTAAATGTATTAGAAAAATAGGAAAAATCAAAAATTTTTTTCAGTATGTAAATATGCATCCCAGCTACAAGTCATTATATATGTCTGATATTTAATTTATAACTTGAAATTTCAAGAGCTGTATTTCTGAGAATAAGTAGAAATGTTTTTATCAACTTATGAAATTTCTAAATGATCGTAAGTCTTTTTTTCCATTTATAGAGTAATTTCTTTCTGGGTGAAATATTTCATTAGGAACATACAAAAAGGTGTTTATGTTTATATGGGAAGTGGAATTTGGTTTTAGACTCAAAGTGAACATTTCTACCTCCCTAATTTTTTTTTCTAGTGAGTTTATCTACAGGGGCATTAAACAGCTGTCCATAACATGGACACAGTTTCAGTGATATTGTAGACATGTATAATACCCAACCATTATTGTAACCAATCATTTTAGCACTCAAACATGCTCTTCTTAATACCTTTTACTTTTTCCATGTACCTGCATCATTCTTTAGTTTGTATCACTGTCCTGAAACGATAATAGAACTTCTGCAGTTTCAATCTCTATTAGCAACCTTAATAGACAAAAATATATGAACTTGTACTTGTGAATAAAGGTCCTTTAGAAATCTCTAGTCATAATCTCATTCTCATTAACATGACAACTTTTTAAAAAGATTACTGTGAAATGTATTTAAATGAATATCTGTGTTTTTAAATAATCTCAAGTAGAATAACAGATATGCATCACTTTTTATATTAAAATATGAGTAATATGAAATATGAATAATGTGAAATTAGCCACTTGATCAGTATCTCCTTACAATTTTAATGACATTAAAAAGAGGCACATTGTTGCTCAACCATCACCATTACCCATCTTTGGAATTTTTTCAGCAACCAAACCAACACTGGACTCATCAGACGTATTTCTCATTTCCCCTCCTCCATCTTCTTCACAGCCAAGATTCTGCTTTCTGATTCTAAATCTGACTGTGTAAATCCTGAAAGTAGAATTATACAATATAACTTTTTGTGTCTAGTTTATATTATCACTTATCTTTTGTCTTTCAAAGTTTTTATCTCACAAATGTTTGTATTGGTATATGTCTCTTGATTTTCTACCCCTTTAAGATTGAATAATACACCTTCGAATTTATACCCTCAGATACATTTCAAATTTGGTCATTGTAAATAATGCTGTGTGTACATAAGCATATTAATATGCATTTGAAACTCAATTTAAGCTCTTTTAATTATGTACCCAGAAATATGTTTGTGAATTCATAAGGTAGTCCCATTAAAAACATTTTTATTTGCCATTGTTTTCAATAGCAATGAAAGTAATAGCATTTCAAATTTGCATAAGTAGTACTTAAGGATTACTTTTTCAACCTTCACATTTTCATTTACAGTTTTTATGGTCATTCTAATAGATCTGAGGTGTTATTGTGATGGTTTTAATTTATTTTTTTGGGAACTGGTGCTACTGAATACTTTTATGTACTGATTGGCCATTTTGTGTACCTTTTTCAGAGAAATGTCTGTCCAAACCATTTGCTCATTTTAAATATGGGGTATTTGTGTTGCTGTTATTTCATTGCAGGAATTCCTTAAATATTCTAGTTAGTAATTCCGTATCAGATTTAAATGTTAGAAATAGATTTTGCATGCCTTTGCTTTGCATTTTGATTTATTTTAAATGTACCTTTTTGATGCATAAGGTTTTTACTCTAATGAAGTACAAAGTATATATCTTTTAGTTTTTTTGTACCTCTGTTGCTATAACCAATGAATCATTGTTAATTCAATGTTATGAAAATTTCTTCTGATATTTTATTTTGAATTTGTAGTTTTATTCTTTTTATCTGGCTTTTGAATCATTTTAAGTTCATTTTTATTTATGGCATATGATAAGGCTTAAGTTTCACTCTTTTGCTTGTGGATATCAACTTTACTAAATTAAAAATGTTTATTAAGAAGCAAAATTGTCTTATTAAAGGCAGTTTACTTAGAGGACCAAAGTAGTAGTTCAGCAGCTAGTCACCAACCTGGGCTTGATCTCTGGTAACTCATATAGACTACCAATAGTGATTCCTGATCATAGAACCAGTAGTTCCCGGCACTTCAGGAGTGACCCCAAAACAACAAAAACCTAAAATGCCATCAATTCCAAGAAATGTACTTAGATGTGAGAAAAGAGAAAAAAAAAGTATTCAAGAGAGTACATGGGCTTCTCCAGAGGAAAAATGACTTTAAAGTTTTAACTTTCAAAGTATAGTCTTATTGTTCATATTTTATGTATTTTTGTAACTTAAAATGTTTGACTTATGATTTTCATGCAATTCTTAAGTATAGGTATTAAATTTTTTCAGTTATTTAACTTTATGTTCTTCAGTTTTATTTTAGATCCATCTTCTTTTTGTATTTTAAGGTCTGATACTTGACCTCTAGGTATATTAATAGTTTTCTTTGAAGATATTTTTCAGTCTTATGGTTATTTTATTATATGTTATTTCTATAATGTGAATTTATAAAATAACACATATAAACTAAAAATGAGAAATATTCATGATTCTAGCCTCAAAGAATAATTGCAGTTTAATGTGTATTTTTTAGTTTCTGATTGACTCTTCATACATTCATATATAGGTATTCAATCTATTTGTGCACTTTCAGAGTCTTTCTTATATAATGTCTCCTGTTCATTTTCTACATGACTCCTGTAGTCCCAATGCATTCGTTAAGCTTAGATAAAAATAATCACATGACTATATAAAAATTAACTAAGTGAACTCCTTATTCCTGAAGATTTCAATTAGCTACACTCTTCCAATTGTTAAAATGCATCAATGCATTTAACAAATCTCTCAAAAGGTTCATAGTGCTTTGATATAAACTAATTTAGGGGTTGGAGGTGTGGTGGCACCAGTTCTGGCAGTTCTCATGAGTTACTACTGGCTCTGAACTCAGTAATTATTCTTAGTGGTGCTTGGGACCATATGGAATGGCAGGGATCAAACCTGGGTCAGCTGCCCTACCTGCTCTATTATCATTTTGGTCCCAAAGCCTACTTTTAAGGTTTCCAAAATAGAATATCTATTGCCTTATGACTGGTCGTAGTGATTCTATTCTCGGTAACTTTGTGTGTTATGCCTGCTCCCACAGAATTTCTTACATTTTAGCATACTGGGTCAACCAGAACTACTCATTAAATTGTTTAAGACTAGTGAGTTAATTTTTATGCTTACAGAATTTTTTTTTACTTTTTCTACTATTCTTATGCTTTATTTGTCATTATTTATTCTATCTTTAACTTTTATTGCTTTATTAGTTTTATTTGTCCTATTTTAAATTTAAAAAAAATTTATTCTCATAGCCTATTTCTCTAATTCTTAGTTGATTCTTTAAATTTTATTTTCATTTTATTTTTTTACTTTATTTTTTAAAATAAAGAATTTTACTCTTTAAAAATAAAATAAAAACAATCCTGAACAACTTTATAAACTATCTTAGTAAGGTGCAACTTTGTAAATAAGGTGATTCAATGAAAAAAAAGTTACTAAAATAAAAAAATTAGTATTTCCAGCTATGAAGGAAGGTGAGAGAATTACATTGGAGATGACAATTTGATCCATATTTCATGTCCTGTGATACTGTAGATTGGGGCTTTTTCCCCCTATCTAGTTATTATAGGAGCAGTCCACCTTTCTGTAATGAATCTCTAAATAGTCTAATAGTTGAATAGTCTAAATGTAACTCTTAAGTTTGTAACCTTTGTAAATCTAGAATTCCACAGTTTAAAAGTTGCTCAAGAGGACATAACTTTTTACTTGTGGACTACTAATAAATTAGTATAGTATATTAATATAGTTATCTCCTATATATTGGGTTAAAATTGAATTTTTGCTTTAGATAATATCACTCATCTTTTAAAAACAACACATAAGTTATACACAGTGAAATGGAAAATGAAAAGACATTTCCATTTGGAAGGTTTCAGTTTCTTTATATTATTCTCAACACTTAGACTGTCTTTCTGATTATAATAATCTTAATGTGTGTGATATAACATCTTATTATGATTTTTATTTGTAGTTTCCTTATTTTGTCTGTTGTTGAGTATCAACAGAAGCCCTAACCTGACATGTGGTGTTGGGATGCTCTTCAGTAAAAATTAATCAGATAGTCTATATGATATCATTAATCTAAAATGTACATTTTTCATATTTGATATCATGGAAATTACCATATCTTTAAGTACAGACATGCTACTTTTTAAAGACAGCTTGAAAAAAGAAAATCTAGTGGAAATTTCCATTTACTGGTTCCATAAAAACATAACAACTGGTCTAACTCGAAATGAAGGCATTATCAATTTAGGACCAGCTAGTCCCTTCTCATATAGTTCTTCACATTAAATATTTAAGTATTTCATATGTGAAGCTTCTGCCCACGTAAATCTTTCCTGGTTTCCTTGCCAATGTATTTTATCCTCATCAGTCATGCCCTCCATTCGTCACCTGCTTGTATGTAAGATTTTTTATAAAGGGCAACTAACTCCCAGTTGAAAGGATAGATAGCTAATTCTGAGAGATTTGATCTATCATTCTTTTTTTCTTGAAAATGATTCTCCATATTATTGTTAAAACTGACTCAAACTCATTGTTAAAGCTGACTCTTTATTTAGGATGTTTTGATTGTTTTTTACTTTTCTTTGAAGCTTTAGGTGCCTTTAGGTACAGGGATTTAGTTAAAACTGTGTTGTCATTTATTATAAGACTAACTCTTGTTTAGTGAAGACAGCAGATAAGAAAAAAAGAGCAAAGACCTATGTTTTATTGATGATAGAATTTTGACCCTGTGAATGCACTGTTTATAACTAGAATGTATGAATTGTGTGTGGTTATTGAATATATCAAACCTATATCTTAGTGTGATTGCCTGAACTAGAAAGTATATTGAAATTGTTTCCAGTAGTATAATGCACCATTCTGTTTTGTTTTATTACCTTTTTTTCCTTCATTTTTATTTTCCTTCTTTCTTCTCCCTTCCCCCATCTTTATTTCTTCCATCCATAACTTACAACCTCTTTTATTGTGCTGCAAACAATTAACCTAAGATTTGTCCTCTTAACAAAATATTAAGTTGGCTGTGGCAATTAGGAACTCATCTAATTTATAATTTATAACTTAATGATGAAAATAAATTCGGGTGAAATTTTACCTCTTATAATAGAGAACTTGGTAGCAGGAAGGATAATAATCCTCTAGCAGACAATGTTGTTTTATAGATTTTTGAATCAGATTATTAATAGATTATTACTGAGTTAAAAATGTTTCATTTTAAATTGTTATTGATCACCTACTTGAATGTCACACACTATTACTTATATTTCACATGGGGGTTCTTCAGCTATCTATTAGACATCTTATTTCTTTTCTTTAAACATCCCTTCTTTCCCTAGGCTTTGTTAAATAAAGCAATTTGTATTCCTCTAAGTTATGTCTCTGGAGAGAATCCAGATAGCAAAAAGCATATCATTATTCTTCCTAATGGAATGATTTAAATTGAGAGTTTTAGGAGTTAGTAGATCAATGAAAACTGTACTAGGACTCTAGTTGTGTTACTTTTTCTATAATATTTTAATGTAATTTCCTACCTTTTCATTGGTTTAATTCCGATGATTTGTTAAGATAACATTTGCAGATGCTGATATTTTACATACACTGTAATTCTCTAATCTTTCCTGAATCTGAAATGCTGTCTGAGGTGCTTCTTGCCAGCTGTTCCTTCCTCTTGTGTAGCTGGAACCAAACCTTTCTTTCATTTTGTTTTCAGTGTCCATAGTATTGCTGAACACAGTAGGGACTCTGTTGATGTTTTCTGAGTGAAATAACAACAACAACAACAACAACAAAAACCAGTGGAATGGTTGATTTGTGTGACTGCTTCTTTAGATTGGACACAATGTTCTGCAGTCACCACCTATGTATTACTCAACTTTTATTTGATTTCCTGATATAGTTTTTGATCAAAGATATTAAAATTTTGACTGTGTGGGTTAGATAAATGATTTTGAAGACAGTAAACTATAACGTGGTTACAGATATATGAGTGGTAAGAGTGAAAGACAGACAAATGGAGACAAATTAGAGGCCCCAAAGATAGCTGAGCTTCTGTTTCCTTTTTAGGAAAAAAAAAAAAAAGAATCAGTCAGTGTTCTTGAATTCAACCTTAAAGTTAAGGAAAAGTACCCCTAATTTGCACTGGTTTCTGCTACCCCATTATTCCATTATTCGCCATTATTCCAGAACCACCCAGGTGAACAATATTATCCCATTTTTCCCAAGCATTGTTCTGATTCAGCTAAATCATAAACTTCTTTGGGTACCATTCAAAGAAGATTGCATTAAAGAATTGACAAGCATTTTAGAAAAATTGTTCTGTGAAGAATATAAATTGTTTTCTAAGGAATTAATTAAACTCTGCATGTGTTGGTATGCCACATGGAAGTCTTCCATATTGTTGTGATAAAATATATCTGTCCAAACTACATGCCCTAAGGGGGAATCATGAAGGAAAATTTTTGTAAACATACCTTGTGTATATTTTAGTTGAACAGATAAATATACTTTTATGGGCAGGGCTATGAGTCACTATGGTAGAGAGTCTGCTGAGCTTTTGTGGCTCTAGGTTTCTTAACTGGCAGAACAAAAGTGGGGGTTGGTGGGGTTTAGCAGTGAAAGGAAAAGAAAAATTAGAAAAAGACACTTAAATCTCCAACCTCACACTGTGAGTCCCTGGACTGTTTTCTCTTGAACAAAGAGAGATTGAGATTGACATTCTTCCTTTCTATTTTTAATTATTTCATTTGCCTGAGTCAGACTCCGCATTAAAACTTTAGGATACATATGAATATGCAGTTTGTGTCACAGAATGAATGAAAGTATAAACAAATGGTTGTATGTGCATCCAATTACTGTTTAAAGTACTAAGAGGATGATATGAGCTTACATCATTATGAAACGGTTAGCCAAATCCAGATGGCAACGGAAGATAGTTGAGAAATATGTGAAAATTTATTTGGGAAAAGTATATATAGGAAAATATAATTAACATCTTTCTGAACGTACTTAAAAACTATCGCTTTAATACTAATACTGAGGACTCTAAGAATTACTTTACACTAATTTTAATTTAATTCAATATTATCTATTTC
This sequence comes from Crocidura indochinensis, assembly GCA_004027635.1. Classification (NCBI taxonomy): domain Eukaryota; kingdom Metazoa; phylum Chordata; class Mammalia; order Eulipotyphla; family Soricidae; genus Crocidura; species Crocidura indochinensis. The sequence goes on along the minus strand of PVKC010010570.1, from coordinate 14,624 downwards.
AAGCTGTACCCCTAAAAGCTAGGATTGGGAAATTTATAGAATTGTATGTACAATGTTGCTTAAGCTCTGTCCAGTTAGGTTAATTAAATGGTAAGAGGCTAGAGATAGGAGTTAAAGCACTTGGCCTGATGCAGTTGAGGTGGCCAGGATGTGATTCATATCTCTTGCATGTGGTTCCTTGTACACCGCCTGGGGTCTATCAGTACAGAGTTGTAGCATTCTTATTTGAGACATTGGCAGACAATAATGGATAGTCTGACTTGACAGTTTGGCAGTATTAGTCTACAAGGAAGAGAGCTCAAGGCATTTGTTGCCTATAACATTGAAGCTTTCAAACAAGAAAGGCATTAAAGGGATTTTCCCCTTTCTAGATATCTTCACAAGATTCAAAGCATTTTCTGATGAAATGATGTATTGTTTAATCATAAATTAAGTTTTTAACTATTAATATACTAATGATATTGAAAGTACATCAATGCTTAGTTTTGTATAGATCAATGGATGAATTTCCAAGCCAGCATAGGTAAAAAATCCATTCTAAGTGCAAAATAGATCAGGATATTTTTTAAACCAGAATATGAAATGTTCATAGAAATGCTGTATTATAACCAGACCCTAAGCTACATTTTTCAATTTTTAGTATAGACTTGAAGAAAACAACGCATTTACTTGTAAATGCTATTAAAAATCTTCTTCCTGGGAGCCAGGAGGTGGCGCAGGAGGTAAGGTGCCTGCTGCCTTGCCTAGGACGGACCACGGTTCGATCCCCTGGTTCCCATATGGTCCCCCATGCCTGCCAGGAGCGACTTCTGAGCGCATAGCCAGGAGTAACCCCTGAGCGTCACTGGGTGTGGCCCAAAAACCAAAAAAAAAAAAAAAATCTTCTTCCTTTTTAAGACTATGCAATTATATGGAAATGTATTTCTTTTTAGCATTTAAAGTAATATTTTGTACTGATATTTAATGGAAAATTCATTTTTATTTTAATAAACTATTTTTGGAAATGTGTCGCAGTGTTGCTTATCTCATTTTTGAGAGGAGGGAAATATAAGTATATAAATATATAGATTTTTCTTTATAGCTAGGCACTATTCGAATCACTAATGAAAAAATGTGATGAGATTTCTTTATATTTAACTGGGTCTGAGTCTTTTGCTTATGCCAAAATCATATGGAGTGATTAAAATATAGAATTCTGGGCTCTGCTGCAGTTTCTTACTCAGTACCTTCTGCACAGGGCCTTGGGAATATGTCTTTCTTTTTTGGTTTCAAGTCTTAAGATCTTACTTTGAGAAACTCTTTTGTTTATTTGGCTTTATTTGACAAACCCATTGGAACTGGAACTATTGCCTTTTGAAAAAAATGGATGAGAATTATAAAAAGGTAAGTAACACAGTGTAGAGACTATGGGTAGTATTAGTCTTAGTTCTTAAAAATATGTGATTGAAACTTGATGGCTGTATGGTAGCAAAGAGGAGGAAGAAAGAGGAGGACAGAAGGAGACATGGGGGCAGTGGCTAATTTCAGGTAGTAGAGTACATTCACTTTAATTATCCATATCTTAAACACTGAAGCTCGTATAATTATTCTACCTAAATTATAATAAATTTAATTATCAAATGAATTACCTTGGCTGAAGCAACAGTAGGGCTACTTACTTAGGCTAGTGTACTTACTGGCCTGTGTGTGGTTGACCTCGGTTTTGTCCCTAGCAGCCCATATGGCTTCCTGACCAACTCTGTGAGTGATTCCTGAGAGCAGAGCTGGAGTGAGTCCTGAGCTGTACTGGACATAAATCCCAAACAACTAAAATGATTTATTAAAAATCATCTACAGCTAGAATTGCTAAGTGTGTGAGATATTTAACTGATTTCAAATAAGTCAGCCTATTCAAGTTTTGTGTAACTAATAGAAAGACGTGTGTTCTCTTGAGACAAAAACAAAAAGCACTGGTTTTATTACAGCAGTTACACTTGTCAGAAAATTGGCATTTGTAGCACCAGTCTCCTGTGGGTCACATGAAATGCAAGAGGGTAATGGCACAACAGTGAAACTTCGAAAACTCCAGTGATTGTTTTCCTTAATATCCAGAAAGCTTGTATAACCTTTGTTCTGTAGCACATATTCCAGACAATAAACAGACAGCATCGCTGTCTCCTCCACAATGGGAAAAATTATGTTTGTCTTAGAAGGTTATTTTCTCTATCAGGGCTTCTTAGACATTTTTAACTCACAGCCAATTTGTACCCCAGAAGTTTTATGTGATCCTGGGTACATAAAATAGGTATACAAATAAAACATTTACTAATAATAAATTATAAATAAAATAAGTTTTGTGAAACTTTTCTGAGTTAAAGAATAGGATTGTGACCCACAATTTAAAGAGCTGACCGCTATAGAAATATCTTGAAAAGATGTTTGAAAACAAATGCAATCTGTGTTACTTGCTCACATGGGTTTGGAAAATGTGGGAGAGAGATATAGATTGACACAAAGAAATTGAGACCATTTGTATATGTTAATTATTTGTTTATTAGTAAACATCTGAGCTTATATGAATGCAATTAGAATTGATTTTTAGACAAAGCACTGTGGTTCTCTGATTAAAACATTTTACGTTTCTAAATTATTTTTATTAACTAACTGTCATGCTTCTAGATAGTTTATAAAACAAAGATCTTTTATAAAACAAGATGAGTTTCAATATGACAATGATACAGTATCTTATTTGCAATGTTATTGTATTGTTGAGTATTGCTCGAGTACAATTAGTAATCTCCGTGTTTTTTCTATTATTTATGCAACTTTCATTTGTAAAATGTACTGTAATTATCTTTTGACCTTCACTTGGTAAAAATGCATCATTTACTTCTTTTGTTTTTTCTCATAAGCTTAATGTAATTAAAGTAATACCACTTGACTCAGGAACCAAACTCTTCAGGTCACGTGACAGGAAGTAAACTCACAACAAGCTCTTCCAAGCTTGGAAATCGGGGTGAAATTGTTTTCAGTTATGACTAATGGGAAATATTTGCTGCTCTTCCTAGGTTAGCATGGTTTATACTTTTGCCTTAATTACTCATAAAATATTTTAATTTGATAATTGTAATATTTTCCCTAAATATAATCTTAGTGCTGCTTCTTTGTTTGTGCCCTCTTAGAAAGGTTTCTGCGTTTTGCAACCATGGACAATGTTTTCTGTGGGCTTCATGTTACCTTTTCAGTACTAGGACTTTTCTTGGTAGCTTTCATTTGAAAAGGAAGAAATCTCATCACCTGCATGTTTCTTGAGGAATCTTTGAAAAGTGACTCTCGTTTTTATGTATTGTTATAGACTGACATCATTTGTATTTTATTTTATTGTACTTATTTGTATTGTATTTTATTCTCTTTTACTTGCCTTGGTGCAGTACGATTGTACAGCAAAGTTTGGATTCTTTGGTAGTAGAGTTGAGTGATTGGCAGCTAAATTGGGTAAGAGTGGTAGATGGATTTGTTTCCCAGCAAGGCACAATATCTAGAACTTGCCAGGGTTTATTAATTACCTGTAAGTAGAAACTCAACTAGAAGTCTGAAATTGGATGGCTCTGTTAAGTCAACATCAATTAACTCTGAAATAGAATACATTAAAACACTGAATTTAAAATATTTTGATGATGCCCCAGGAATATACTTGTGACCTCCAGTTGCCTATTCTTCCTTCCCTTTACCTTGTCAGTCAGTAGACTAGAGTTTTGGAAACAGGGATTTTAGAATAGTGATCTGATTTATATGGTCTCCTTGGGTTTGGGTTGCCAGGAGAGAGACTGAAGTTTCACAATTGTCTTTTGTTGTATCTTACCTTTCTGTAGTAATGTTTGGTACATAGTCATTCTTGTTGGTGCAAAAGGATAATGTCTATTTCAGGTATGAGTTGTTCAGGGAAGTTGTTTGTGAAGAGATAAATTTGGAGGAAGAGGCTATCTCATAATTTTTATATTTTCTTTAAATATAGGTTTTCAAGATTCTTCTAGTAAAAAAAAACATTTATAGGCTATTGCCCATGTAGATAATTTAAAAGATCTACCATCCCAGAAATCCTTTTCCCTAAGTTGATAGAAATTAAAACTTTTATTATTTGCTAAGAACATATATTTTGCATCACAGGTAGTCTGTTCATTCACAGTGCTAAACTAAATTAGATAAATCAGTGGTTTTCAAACTTATTATATCAGTGCATTAAGATATTATAAAGATAGAAAGGAATTTCAACCCATTTTATAGCCAAACTAGTACAACCCATTGCATATGTGTTTACAAGTTATGCAATAACATAAGGCATGGCACATATATTCCCTACGTGTTAGTTGGAGGAAAAATCTTGGCCTTATCCATTGTAAGAATACTCTTTTTATATCTTCATGAAAGGAGATGACTTTGCAATTTGGAGTAAGAAATAGACCAAAATTAGGTTTCTTCCTTTATCCTAAAAAACTGGGGTTAAGATTATTTTATGCCTTAATATTTATATTGAAAGAGATGACTCCCAGGTCCTTGAAAAAGGTTTTCTGGCCATAAAGCTAATAAATATTTCCTTTTTAATTGACAATGCATTTCAAAAAGAAGAGAAAGTACTTTTATTGCCCTTTGGACAATGCTTTCCTATCCATCCTTCCTGCCCCTGTTCTATTTAAATTTCCTGTATAATATCTTCCTCAAACCTTAATATTCCTGTATAATTCCTGTATAATATCTCCTTCAAGACTGCTGTTGGCTAAGAGCCGTACCAAAAATATGGCTTATTAACTCATGTTTGGTATTTACTACTCATCGAGTAGAAGTCAGTTATCATAAAGGTCTCTGTCTTTACTGATTTCATCATGAGGACACTGAGGAGAGAGAAAAGGGTGGCATGGTGGAGAAGGTGAAAGGAATGGAGTTAAAGCAGACAGGCTTTATTTAATTTTTCACAAATACATCATTATTTCTATCTTCTTTTTTATCTCAGAAAACAGCACCAAATTCTTTCTTTATATTTTTTGATTTTTGTAAGTACCAGTTTTATAGAAGTCTTGAAAAGATGTCAGAAGCTGTCTTGAATAATCAGAATCGTTTGCCAGATTGTCTAATGTCAATTTATTTTCTGGCATTGATGCTACATGTCTTTCTCAGCATCTGGCACTGGCATGGAACCATTTATCTTCTTATATCATCTTTTGTTAATTCCTCTTGTGTTACTATCCTCATTTCAGTGAACTCAGACAGTTAAAAATTATTTTATTTCATTTAAAATTTAGTTAAAATTTTCTTTCCAGAAAAAGGTCTCTTGGGGCTGGAGGAATAGCACAAGGATAGGGCATTTGCCTCGTATGCTGCCAACCCAGGTTTTATCTGTAGCAACCCATATGGTCCCTTGAGTTTACTACGAGTAATTTCTGAACGCAGAGCCAGAAGTAACTCCTGAACATTGTGGGTGTGGACCATAAACCAAAAAAAAATGTCTCTTATGTTTTGTTTACTTATTTTATTTGTTAGCAATAAATTTCTAATTTGTATAATTTTTATTTTCAACAAAGTTGTCACACTTTTTGGTTTTAATCTGTATTTACCATAAGACCTGTTTATTTGTTTCTGTTGAGAATAAACCTTGATTTTTTTTTTTCATTTGTTAGTTACAGTATGATAAACCACTGGCCTTAAGTGCACTTGTAACTTGACTTGGCTTTATTCCAATAAAAAATTTATTTCATTTTGTTCAATGTGCAATTTTACCCAGAAATTGGGATTCCTTGGGGCCAGTAGAAGTAAAGCACATTGCTAGCATGCACAAGATCTTAAGTTTCCTTTGCCACACATTACAGAGCATATAGCACTTCTAGGTGTGCTCTTGAAAGTTCCAGAGAACTATCTACAGTGGATCTCAGCTAGACTAAGCTTTAAACTGAATGTAAACCTTATTTAAAAATTAGTGATTAAGTCTCAAAACTTTTCTTTTTATTGGGGTGGTGGGTTTTTGAGCCACACCTGACAGTCCTTAGTGGTTACTCCTGGCTATGCACTCAGTTATCGCCCCTTGCAGGCTCAGTGGATCATATAGGATTCTGGGAATCCAACGCAGGTCTGTACCAGGTCTGTACTGGGTTGGCTGTGTGCAAGAAAAATGCCCTATAGCTATGCTATCACTCGGGCACCAAATTCTTTATATCAACTAATTCACTATTTTAGTAACTGAGCAATCTGTTATCAGGCATCTAACAACCCTAAGGAGAGAACTGGGCATATTTTCTTGAAAAGAATTTGGAGTTTTATTTTATTTTTTGTTTTGAGGCCACACCCAGCTGTGATCAGAGGTTACTTCTGACTATGGAGCTCAGTATTCATTCCCTGCATGTTTGAGAGACCCTATGGGATGGAGAGTATTGAAACCAGTCCAGTTGAGTGCAAGGCAAATATCCTCCCCTCACTGTACAATTGTTCTGGCCCTGAGAAAATTTGTTTTCACAGATCAGAAGTTCTTTAGATTGTTTTTGACTTAACCAGCAGTGACAATTTACCTGTACTGTCCCTCACCAAAATCAGGGGTAATCACTATCTTCTTTATAATATTCAGTTATATCAACTACTTGAGGAATTGAACATAAGCCACGGGTTACTTTGCATAATCTTTTTTTAAAATATATAAATCTTTATTTAAGCACCATGATTACAGGCATGTTCTTAGTTGGGTTTCAGTCATAAACAGAATACCTGTCCCCCTTCACCTGTGTCTTGATTTCATTTCCCTCTTGTCCTTTCCTTGTTCTAACTGGAAGCAATTCCTTTCCGGATTCATAGAGCAGACTGCTGTACACCTGTGTCCTCATTGCAGATGGGTCCACTCTGTTACTGTGGTGATGCTCCTTTGCCCTTCCACCATCTGTGTGGCATGTTATCATGCTATGCTGAGCTCCACTTCGTACACCTGCTGGGTTTAATATTTGCTTTCACAGTTGCAGTTTTCCACCAGTCACTTCCTTATCTTAGAGAAGCTGTGACCCCCCCCACACACACACACCTCCCACCTCACCTCAATGTGCTTTATATCTCTAACCTCCTGTGGTCAAACTGCAGACCTCTTTATTCCTTAGCAATTATGGTTTTCCCTTCCCACTACTTGACATAAAAAGTTGCATTTGTGACACAGTCACCAGTTTGTTGACCATTAGTTGACAAGCCACTTAGTTACCTTGGCCACCTAGCCTTGTGATTCCAAATGCCGCATTGTCTCATCCTTTGATGTTTTTGATTATCTGTGTCTATCTGCATGTACATACATAAATTCCTCATTTCTTTTTGAAAAATGAGTACTGCAACCTTTTAAATCTGGATTTAAGTGAAAAGTAATAGGTAGCTGCCTGTCTCAGTGACACAGCTCAGAAAACTCAAAGCTTTTCTCTTTTTTTCTGTCCTTCCATTACTTCTGACTTTAAAAAAGAAAAGACAAACAAGCAAGAAACACCTGGTATTCCTTTCTGGTGGGCTCAGAAATGACTGTCCAAAAAGGTGATTTGTAAAGAACAACCTTTAACTCTAAATATTTCAGATATAAAAAGCTAACTATGGGGTATGGATTATTAAAATCTAATTATATGCTAACATAGTATATATACTAATTATAATATCTTTATCTTTTCCTGGTATTTCAGCATCTAAAATAATTTATTCTTCAAGCAGCACTTATTGACTAGAGCAGAAATTAAGTAGAAATCTAATCAAAAAGTCTATCATCTCCACTCCATTCTAATGTTAAACAGGTTTTTTTAATTTGAAGCACAGGCACTGGACTAGGTCCTTAGTACAAAATATGATGCCCTTAATAGTGGTCCTCAAACTACGGCCCGTGGGCCACATACTGTATGTTCCCATTTTGTTTATTCTCTTCAAAATAAGATATATGCAGTGTGCATAGAAATTTGTTCATAGTTTTTGTTTTTACTATAGTCTGGCCCCCAACAATCTGAGGGACAGTGAACTGGCCCCCTGTTTAAAAAGTTTGAGGACCCTGCAGGTCATCAATTATTTTAAGGGAATTAGAATTTTAAGATGTATTAACAGAAAAATTAGACTTTCCCTGCCTAAGGTTTCTAAGTACTCGTCTGTGTGCATAGAATTCATCTTGTAAGAATCTTTTTCTGAATTCTTTCTGATATTTCCCATTGTATGGTTCATTTGTATTAGACAAGCCCTTTACTGTGCCTTTGAGTTATTCCACAAGTAAACTATTCCTGGTAAACAACCCAGTATTTCTTAAATTAGAGAAATGTGCGAGCCATAATTCTCACAATTGTACTTTTCACAGAACCAAATACACTGTTGATGGTTAACAAATAATGGGTTATTTATTTGGGAATTGTTTTGGGATTGGCAGGTGCTCTCAAAGATTCAGAGACTGCAAATGAAGAATGCCATCGTTGTTAATTCAGCAGGGAAATTTTCTTGAATAACAAATCACTAGGAAAATATAAGAAATTTCTCCACCCACAGCAGATTTTCATATAAGCCATTAACTAGGCCTGTTTTCAAAACCCGATGATAAGGATGATGGTGATGAAAGGAAAAAATGAGGAGAATCAGCTCAGTATTCTTTTTTTTTTTTTCTGGTTTTTTGGCCACACCCAGAAACCCTAGGGTTACCATATGGGACGCTGGGGTATCAAAACGCGGTCCATCCTAGGTTAGTGCGGGTAAGGCAGACACCGCTCGTGCCATTGCTCCAGCCCCTCAGTATTCTTTTTTGAATACTTCTATCAGTAACAAATAGCTTAGATTCAAGTGTAAAAGTGGGTCTCTATTTTATTAAATGGGTGTTTAAAACAAATTAGCTACTGAGAATTCAAATAAAAATGTGTCAAAAGAGAGACAGCAAGATTCTTGTGAGGAGTGGGTTATGAAAGGCTGGTGTCCTTCATTAGGCAGTATTTGCTTCTTCCTTGAAAGCCACCCACCATGGTGACACACTGGATGTTCACAAGAAAAACTGAAGATTGCAATGTGGTCGTTAACAAATTGCTATAGTAACTATGAGCTGTTTAGTAGTACTATAGGCATGGCTCTGGGAAAATGGTGCCACATAGTGAAAAGTCTATGTGTTGTAAACTAAGAAGCATGCATACCAACATGGTCTGTAGTCGACAAAAGATGGTGTGTAGTCAGTTTCTATTTCCATAATTTATCTTTATATAAATGTTTTTTTGGTTTTGTGCCTTACTTTCTTATGATCTTGGTATACAGCAGTAAGGAGGAACCTGATAAATAGCCTAATTTCATGGAAAGATAGCACCTATTTATTGTAAAGTACGAAGAATCAGAGAACTCTAATATTGTGAAAGGGATATTTCATTAATAGCTCTTTCTGGTTGTTTCAAATTGTGTGGAGACCCTGAATATGAATGAAATTTTGAAAATGGGTTTATAGCTTGGGTGATGGGCAAGATGAGAAAACACAGAGGGAATAGCATTTCTTCACTGCACAACATCTTATTCTCCAGTATAATCAGATAGTGTAGTCTGTGTATTTAACTATTTAATGACCAGAATTGAGCATTTACTGCATAAGACAGAGCTAAATTGACATATTTAATATGTTAAAACTCATGTGGTTTCTTGACACTATGGCCACCTTCATCACAAAGGCAAAGATTAAAGTTACAGATACTTGGGGGCCGGGCGGTGGCGCTGGAGGTAAGGTGCCTGCCTTGCCTGCGCTAGCCTAGGACGGACCGCAGTTCGACCCCCCGGTTCCCATATGGTCCCCAAGCCAGGAGCAACTTCTGAGTACATAGCCAGGAGTAACCCCTGAGCGTCACCGGGTGTGACCCAAAAACAAAACAAAAAATAAATAAAGTTACAGATAGTTGTGAAGCTGCACAATCTTAAATAAAATTGGTTTATAGGATTTCAAGTAAAGCTATTGAAAATAGAAATTTTAGGGACTGGAGTGATAGCACAGCAGTAGGGTTTTGGCATTGCATGCTGCCAACCTGGGATGGATCAGGGTCCGATCCTTGCATCCCATATAGGCCCCTGAGCCTGCCAGGGCCAATTTCTGAGTGCATAGCCAAGAGTAACCACTTAGCACCACCAGGTGTGACCCCCCCCCAAACAAAAAAGAAAAAAAAAGAAAATAGAATTTCTAATACTTTTGGAAATGTAAACCAGTTGGGTGTATATTTTAGTTGAGCATAATGAATTTTAAATATTATGAAATAATGAATAGATGAAAAATATATTTAAAACATTTTGTGTATCTTTAGAACCAAATACCCATTTTTGCATATCATTCTTGGGGGGTCACCCCGGCAGTGCTCAGGGGTTACTCCTGGCTCTACCTTCAGAAATCACTCCTCACAGACTCGGGGGACTATATGGGATGCCAGGATTTAAACCACTGACCTTCTGCATGCAAGGCAAATGCCTTACCTCCATGCTATATCTCTGGTCCCATGCATATCATTTCTGTTACATTTTCTAAATGCCCAATTTTATTTTTTAAAATTTACTGTGAAAGAAAAAGTATATGTGATTTTGCATGTTATTGTTAGTTGGATATACGTTGTGAGGAAAAAAAATGATCCCTATTTTTTTAATTTTGCTTTTTTCAGGTGCTGGTGAATCTGGAAAAAGTACAATTGTGAAGCAGATGAAGTAAGTAGATTTAAAATATCAATTTTTTATATGTAAGTATATTCTTCCACCAAAGGAAATAAATTTTGTGTCTTTTTTTCCTTTTATTTCATTAGAATCATTCATGAAGCTGGATATTCGGAAGAGGAATGTAAACAGTACAAAGCAGTGGTCTACAGCAACACTATCCAGTCCATCATTGCTATCATTAGGGCTATGGGAAGATTAAAGATAGACTTTGGTGATTCAGCTCGGGCGGTAAGTCATTAAACTCATAGAAGTGCACCAGATGAGCAAGGAAAATAGTTTGCAGGAATATACCCCACCATGTAACATAGATTTCATCAACTAGCTCACTTACACCAGCAATGTACTAAAAGTGGTCAGAAAGATTGTAGCGAGTAAATTGAATTAGAAATATCCAGGTGAATTTAAAGAGAATATGCAGGATAATATACTCTTCCTTGAAAAATGTTTGTTATTTGATTGTGGGGTCACATCTAGCAGTGCAGGGCTTGCTTACTTCCAGCTCTGTGCTCAGAATACGCTCCTAGAAAAAATATGGGAACTAGGTGGTGCCAGGGATTGAATCTGGGTTAACAATGCAAATGCATTATATACTCTCTCTCCACTCCTTTTTTTTTGTTTTGTTTTTGAGTAACCCCGGCAGTGCTCAGGGGTTACTCCTGGCTCCATGCTCAGAAATTGCTCCTGGCAGGCACGGGGGACCATATGGGGCACTGGGATTCGAACCGATGACCTTTTGCATGAAAGGCAAATACCTTACCTCCATGCTATCTCTCGGGCCCCTCCACTCCTTTTTTTGAAGAGTTCTTTTGTTATTCATTAATTTGAACAACTTAGTAATCAATCTAGTATATTCTGTACAATTAGTGTTTTTTTTTAGGACTATTCTATTTCTTTACACTTTTGGCTAATTATTCCTGAGTTTAACAGTCTGCATTGGCACTCTTCAATTTTTTTTTAATTTGGAATATAGAATTATTTGTATTCATGACTAGATTAAAATGTAGTCTTCTTACATAAAATGAAAGCAGGGTAAAAGTTTGCCTCTCTTTGAAATGAGGAAGTACTATTAGGAAATACTTAACAGAAATTTAGATCTGACAGGACCTTTTAAAGATAATCTGGTTCCATGACTTTATCAGTAAAGGAACTGCAACCCAGGAGATTGTATGATGCAAAGATCATCAGTGTTAGAGGTAACCAAGGCAATGTGACTTTGCTTTTTAATATATGACCCAATAACTTGTTTTAGATTTGATTGGAAGTAGCCCTGGTTCAGTTTATAAGGAATCGTCTTTTTTACTCTTTTCACTCAGTCTGGTTCTTGCATAGTTTGTTTAAATTTTATTTTATGTACAGCTTTTTCTGAACTGGTTTTTTTCTTATCTGGTAAAACATGACCAATCCAAAGACCTTTAACTAAATCTCTAACTTAATTTTTAATAGCTGTATTAAAGTAGTTGACAATTAGTAGCATTACTTATTGCTTATACTTTATTATACATTCACTTTGAATATATGTGTTGCATGCAGTCTTATCACTGTATAGATTTTTGTAACATGCTATATGTTTCTCTTTGTCTTTGTTGTATCTGGTAGATTTTTTTTGTTTATTTGTTTTGTTTTTGTATTTAAGAGGATGTAGAGAAACAACCAACAATGTTAAAGGTTCTCTCCTGTCTCTGTAGTTAGGGATCACTCCTGGTGGGGCTCAGAAGAACTTATAGATCAAACCCAGATCACCTATAAAGAAAATGTTCTTCCTACTCTCCTATATGTTAGTCCTTTTGATAGATTTTTATATTATTTTTATTTTAGAGCCACTCCTCGTTGTGCTTGGTGCTTATTACTGGCTCTGTACTTGGGGAATAGTTCTGGATGGGAATCATATTGGGTGCTGAGAATTGATCCTGATAAATTAAACATTCCTGCAGTGTGCAAGCAAATGCCTTTCCACTGTACTATTCCTCTGACCCCTGGTGCAATTTTCAAACAGAGACTTAATTCATGTATAGAGGAAATAAAACTGAATGAAAGAAACATTGTAGACATCTATAAAGTAAATCCAATTTATTTATTTATGGTACTGGGCTTCTGAGAGAAGTGTTTTTGAGCCCAAAGACTTTCCCTAGATTCTGGCCAGAGGACATGGTGCTACCCAGGACGTGGTGTATCCCCAGAAGTTCTCAGGGGCCTCTGTGGTCATGGTTGGGGAGGCTCCTGGTCTGTTAACAGAAATGGTCTTGGAGATTCCAGGGATGCATGTGGTGATGTTTTGGAAATCATGTATGTCAGGAATTGAACTACTGCTGCTTGCATGATAGGCATGTGTTGTTTATTTAACCATTGTAATCTCAAGATCCTGGTTATTTTTAATTGGTTTTAATAGTTTTTAAATTATAGAGACATTGTCATTTACTTTGATTTCCTTTTAAAGATTAAAATGTATAGTATGGTTATATATATTGCTTTGGTCCAGCTGTAGTGTATTCATTATCCAGTCATTCTAAAAATGCCTTTTGATCTTTTAGTCTTACCACAGACAGGAACACCGTGTTTAGATTAAAAAAAAAAGAAATACTTGTACTATACACCAGTTCCAGTTAAGAATTTTTAAAACTTTTATCACTTTCACATACCATAGTGTTGTCCAGATTGTAGACATGATTATTAAAGATATTACTATCTTCATTTTAAATGGAGTGTGACCTATACAAGCTGCTTTTTGCGGTGTCTTGCTCTCATATATTTATTAATAATAATTGGAATTTGGGGCTGCGAGATAGCACAATAGGTATGGTGTTTGCCTTTTATGGAGCTGATCAGTTTCAATTCCCAGCATCCCATATGGCTCCCTGAATCTGTCAGGAATAATTTCTGAGTGCAGAGTTAGTAGTAACCCCTGAGTGCTGACATGTATGGTGCCCAAACCAAAAAATAAACAAAATAATTATTGTAATTTTAGCCTCACTGTATTTTATTATTATTTTTAATGTTGCATAGAACAATGAGGCAATGCTAGGGACCATCAGGTCCATGACAACTGGGCATAGGGTGTTGCCTGGAAGAAGAGTCGTGGCATATAATGCATAGGATTTTACTTAGGGATTCGCCATATTAGGTATTTCTCTAAAACCTGAGCTGTCTCTCACGACCCTGTTTTCTTCTCAGTTACCTCAACATTATTTACATGAATTGGTCTTAGTTTCCTGCTTGACTGGGAAAATTAGTTCTCTTAACTAGGAAAAATTTTTCCACTGGTTTTGACATGCTTTGAAACTACATATTTTTTTTTTTTTGGTTTTTGGGTCACACCCGGCAGAGCTCAGGGGTTACTCCTGGTTCCATGCTCAGAAATTGCTCCTGGCAGGCACGGGGGACCATATGGGGCACTGGGATTCGAACCGATGACCTTTTGCATGAAAAGCAAATACCTTACCTCCATGCTATCTCCCTGGGCCCCTGAAACTACATATGGATAGTTTCTCATTTTGGTTTCATATGCCCTAATAGGATACATTTTATTTGACTTTAGGTGTGTACTCTTGTTTTCTTTGCCTACAGATTATGGCTTCTCCTTGATTGTTGTTACTTATGCAGCACACAGATGTTCTCACATTTATTTCCTGTCCTGTGTTCATTGTTTCTCTATGAATTTTAGTATTTTAAAGGACTTGTGCCAGTGAATACCTATGAATTAATACTATGAATTAAATAGTATAAGAACATGAGGAAAGGGCATTGTAGTTTGGATTGAAAAGTGTAACAGCTTTTTAAATTAAAAAAAAATATGGAGGGTCTATGGCATGTGCAAATACCAAGATCTCTAGTTACAGAGACCTGAGTTTATCATCCAGGGCTGAGCAGAAAGTTTCCAGATACCACAAAAGGACCTAGTGGAGAGTCAAAGAGAATTTATGGAGTCTGGAGTTATTAATACTATTAATATTTTTAGG
>PVKC010010569.1:0-25602 GCA_004027635.1 Crocidura indochinensis | reverse complement strand
TTACTTAATTTTACTTCCAAATGTATACTATAATTTACTTTGAATCCACTGAAAATAATGATGGTATTTTTTCTAAGGTTAAAAAAGAGAGCACAATTATTTATTTTCACCATAAGTAGTCTTAGATGCATGGCAAGTATATTTAAAACATCACACTCCAATTTCTAAAAGAAAGAGCCAACACATTCTTTTGCACACATGCAAAACCTGTGAGATACTATATTAAAATAACTTCATCTTCAAAAATCTATTTTAAACTTGAAAAGAAAGACATAAAATAGTCTATTCATACAGCAGAGAAAATTGTAAACTAAATGTTTACTAATGTAACTAAATATCAATAATGAATATTACTGTAAACTAAATATTTCTAGTTAATGTAGTGAATAAATACTAATGTAAACTGTTTCTAAACTAAATATTTATAAACTAATTTGTAAATCAAACTAATAGTTAAAATGCTCCACAGTTTTTCAAAAATAGTGTTCACAAGAAACACTGGGAGTCCCTTTACATCTTTCCCAACAGCCTCTAAAATCTTTGATTTTTTACTTTTGTTATAAAGGTAAATATCCAACTCTTTTATGATGATTTTGTTGCTAAAATTTTGAAATTATAGATCAACTAATAGAAGATCTCTGTGATATTGATTAATTTTATCTCCAAATACATTGCTGCTTCCCAAATGTTTCTGACTGAGTAAGTTAGATTTTTTTTTAATCGTTTTGTCTTAAGATTTTTCTTTGGCCATTTTACCTTTCTATTTTTCTTGTACTGAAGGATCTTGTTAATTCATGCTTATTTCCTTTTGGTGGAAATCACAAATCTCAGTGACAAACTTTCTTGAAGTGACAAACTTCATATACATATACATATATATGTATATATAATGTCTTTCTATATCTACTGTTGTTAAGACAGACAATAGTCATGTTTAATCTTAATTTTTAATAGTCCATGATAACATCATGATTTACCAAGTTGTTCATAATATAATTGTTTCAGGCATTAAATGTTTCAATACCAATCGCATCATCAATGTGACCATCTGTCTACCAATGTCTCTAGTTTCCCACCCACCACCTAGTCATGTAAGTTGTAACACAAAGGCAGATAGAATTATCAAAACTTAGATAATAACACTTATTAAAGTGTCAATTTGTGATAATTGTCATGTCTCATAGTGGTATGTGTTACTGTAGTCATTGTCTGAGGATTTACTGGGTTGATTGGTGCGAGTTGAGCTTTCTGTGTAATTTGTTTTCGCACATTTTGATGATCTTCTTGCAACTTTCCAATCAGATTTACTGTGATGCTATTGAAATGACAGTACTGTGAGTAGTGAGGAGATATCTAGGAGCTATGGAACAATTTGGTTGACTTGGCAGCTTGATGAGGTTTAATTGTCGAGTTGGATTATATTTCTATCACAGGATTTCGAGTGTGACTATGGGCTACTGTGTCTTCAGGCAGAAAGGGGAATCTGCCTGCTTTCTTCTGAAAAGCCCCAGAATTTTCAGCCCAGATTGGTCTACCTGGGAAGGTTTGGCAGCATCATGTCCTTTTCGAGATTAATCATGGAGCTGAACTGCTTCTCCTAATTAGCTTTAATATTCATTGGACAAGGGCACCAAAGGCTTCTATCTCATGGACATAGTTTCTAGAAATAATGGGTTGCCTGTCAGAAGACAAGAAGGAACATCAATTTCCACATGCAGCAAGGGTAAGTCCATCAGTCATAAATATTTGGAGAGTTGGATAATGCTAGAGTGTAGTAGTTGCTAGAACTCCACTTTGAGCTGCCAATCATGTTCAAGAAAATTAAAATGAGAAAGGCTGAGCTTGCAAAAAGTATCTCCCTATGACAGGCATCAGTCATTCTTTTCTACTTTAATGCAATCCTCCAAAACTGACAGAGGCATGGAGAGAGAAAGCCTGAAGAGATTATTTTGCTGCAAATCAGAAGATGAAGACTCCCTGCATCTCACTCACTCCCTGTGGTGAAATTGGAACTTTAAGTGGTGCCTTAATAATGGAACAATCTCCAGTTTTATTGATTTCCTTCAGTAACTTCCTTAACCTACTCAGGTATGTTTTTTTTTTTCCCAACGTAAAGCAGAGTCTAATTCAAAGTACTTGATGTTAAATTATTTGAAGAGTTAGAATGAACAAGAAAGTTAGTTGGAAACAAATTTAATCTTTTGTAGTTATAAGAGGAGAAAATAATGTAAACACCCCATTAGGAAGTATTTATTGATTAAAACTGCATTATAAAATTTTTCTTTCAAAAAAATAGAACATAAAATTGACATCGTGCAAGGAACTGAATAATAGGACTGGAGAATTTTAAATCAAGATTTAATATTAAGATAAACAGAATGGAAAAGGGTGTGTTAGATTCTATATAAAAATCTGGTGATTACTATTTATTCTTTAAATATCAATTTAAAATATTTTTGTGTCGGGCTGAAGAAATAGCATGGAGGTAGGGCAATTGCCTTGCATGCAGAAGGATGGTGGTTTGAATCCTGGCATCCCATAGGTCCCCTGAGCCGTACAGGAGTTATTTCTGAGTGTAGAACCAGGAATAACCCCTGTGTGCTGCCAGGTGTGACCCAAAAACCAAAAAAAAAAATTTTTGTATCCAGGTTAAAAACAGTATCACAGTCATCAACTTCTTTCTTATTGCATAATGAATTTTCAGCGTTTTCTTCAAACTCCATAGTAAATATGCTGCAGGTTTTTATTTTTTATATTGTCCTGACAGGAGGTTGTCATGACATTAAAGTAAAAGGTGTGATTCTTAAGGAGTTCTGAGATAAAAAGATCTTAAACTGGTGATCAAAATTTCATAATCTAAATAATCACTTTGTGTAACTTAGAGCGTCAAGAGATAAAAGAGATCTATTTTATGTGGAAATGATGTTTGAAAACTTAATCACACTCTAAAATAAAAAGTGATATAGTTGTATTTAAAATGTTAATTTCTATTGTCCTGCTTCATTATTTCTAGAAAAGCAATACTTTTAAAATATATGCTTTGCTTCTGAGTTGCTTTGGCTCTCACATGATAGCCCTGCACAATCTCTTTTCTTTTTTTCTTTCTTTTCTATTTTCCTTTAATTTTTCTTCTCTTTTCTTTTCATTGTCTTCACTTTGTCTTCCTCTTTTCCTCTGCTTTTCTCTCTCCATTCCTATTTTCATTTCTCTCCTTTTTCACTTCATTTTTTTCCAGCCACTTTTGTTTGCTCCAATACCCTTCCATTGGCTCCAAATCCCTTCCATTTCCCCCTGTCTTTCTGTAGAGGCCACACTGGCAGTTCTTGGGGGTGTCTTCCAGCTAAATGTTTTGGGGTTTTTCCCTCCAGTATTCAAGAGATTAGGAAGTGTTGTGAAACAAATCCAAATGTACCTGAATAATATGAGCCAAACTAGCTTCATAGACCATCTTTCATAGAGGGGGAAATTGTTTTTGTTTCATGGATGAGGTTCAAAGTTCACAATGGTGAAATCTATAGGAATGATGACTAGTTTGATCCTAGAACATGTAATTAACTTGTGATGCCTTTCTATAATTTCCAGATATTGTTGAATGTTGCTGTTGAAATAACAAACATCTTGAAAGTTGTGAATTAGAAAATAGTTTCTTTTGCTAAAAGTTGTGATGCAGGGCTTTCCAATCTAACATTTATTGGCCTCATTAGTAATTAGTGAAGGTTTTATGAACAAAGCAATGTCATATCAACATTCAGCATATGTTATATGCGTTTCCAAATCATAGTTCTTGCTGTGGTTTAGGAAATGAAATGAGAATGGAAAATATGGATTATAGCATACATCTCAGATGAAAGGAAGCAATTACAGTCCTTTTCACACCATTACACTGAACCTGTTACCAATGAATAGAGATGGTCAAAGGGCATTGTTGTTAATGCATTTAACTCACATATGCTTGCTGGAAAGCAAGAGTACAGGCCTACATTCAGATGATATCGGCATAGTTCTTACTTTAAAGTTTCAGTTTCTATAATATCCTATTGGTCAAAGGGGAAGGAATCTCTAGATACACATAGGTGTCATGTTAATAATCAGTGTTCCTCATTTTCATATTCCCATCTATTTAGACTAACTGATTTTTACCCTAGAAATCAATATAAGAAACAGAATTGAACATATTTAAGTCTGACCACTTTTCTCCTCCTGCCCTCCCTTTCCTTCTTTCTTTCTTCCTCCCTTTCTTTCACTCTCCCCTTTCCTCCCTCCCTTACTTTCGTCCTTCTTTCTTCCATCTCTCTTTTTTTCCTTCCTCCCTCCCTCTCTCCCTTTCTTCCTTCCTTCCTCCTTTTATTTCTCCCTTCCTTTATGCTTCCATCCCTTCCTTCTTTTATTTATTACTACTGCTCTTCCTTTCTCTTTCCTCTTGCATTTATTTTTTCTCCCTGTTTTAATTTTCTTTCTGTATTTCTATTAGTAGATACTATTGCATAGTTTCTTTTATTACTTGATTGAAACAGGTTGTTACATTAAAAGTACTGTTATTTTTCTCCAGTTATAAGGAAATTTGTTTATTTTAGCAACAGATATACACATATTTGAATATTAAATTTGTTCCTTTATTATTTCAGTAAACTAACTTCTCTGAACATCACTATCATTGTTATAATCTTTGATGATTTCTTTAAGCAAAGTGGTTACAGAAATGTTTGTAGTTGGGTTTCAGTCATCAGCTGCACCAGTGTAACTTTCCCGCCATCAGTGTTCCCCATTTTCCACTTCCTCACCCCATGCGTATCTTTGGGGCATGAATTCTACTGCTCTCTCTAAATATCTCATGATAGTTGCCAATGCAGTTAGTGTTTTTTTGTTTGTTTGTTTGTTTTTTGGGGCCACACCCGGTGACACTCAAGGGTTACTCCTAGCTATTCGCTCAGAAATCGCTCCTGGCAGGCACGGGGGACCATATGGGGAACGGGGATCGAACCGCGGTCTGTCCAGGTTAGCGCTGGCACCTTATCTCCAGCGCCACCGCCCGGCCCCTGCAGTTAGTGCTTTAACTGCACTCACCACTCTTTGTAGTAAGCTTCATATTATGGACTGGTCCTACTATGCTGTGATTTTGTATTTAAATAATATACACCACACAAAACACCTTAACTAGTCTTTGCCACTGAGTGTGGTTTCTGGAGAAGTTTGTGTACTAATCTTTCATCTAGATTGAAATTTTCAGAGACAATTTTAGAGACTAGGTCATTCTGTGGATAGTGGAAAATCAGAAAGAAGCTTTTGGGAAGTCGTTCATTAATAGCTTTGAACCTTTACACTTCAGGTTCTACATTCCATGGCTTCACAAACAATAGTGTGCTATTTTGCAATGTTGGCAACTGATGAGATTCACAAAGCTGAGAACCTAGGGCCAGAGAGATAGCACAGTGGTGTTTGCCTTGCAAGCAGCCGACTTAGGACCTAAGGTGGTTGGTTCGAATCCTGGCGTCCTATAGGGTTCCCTGTGCTTGCCAGGAGCTATTTCTGAGCAGATAGCCAGGAGTAACCCCCGAGCGCCGCTGGGTGTTCCCCAAAAACCAAAAAAAAATATTATGGTTAGATATTTGGGGCCCGGGAGATAGCATGGAGGTAAGGCGTTTGCCTTTCATACAAAACCGGGTTCGAATCCCGGTGCCCCATATGGTCCCCCGTGCCTGCCAGGAGCAATTTCTGAGCATGGAGCCAGGAGTAACCCCTGAGCGCTGCCGGGTGTGACCCAAAAACCAAAAAAAAAAAAAAAGCTGAGAACCTGGTAGGGAAGTTTGCTGGGATTTGGGATTCATATATCATAGATGCATGTAACACCTCCTACACTTAGACAAGTGTGAATGTTGATGGGTATGACAGAATAGTAGCTTGAAGCATGCTTTAGAAAAGTCCCTAAGTTCTAGAACTATGGACCTCTCATAATATTCTAAGCTTTCCTCTGAGAAATTTCCATTGAGACTCATTTGCTTTAACCAGTCTCACCATTAATGTGTGTTATAGTGATGTATTATTTTCCCAACCTGTATTATACTCTTTCAAGTATCAGAGAACCCGATACACAATTAGGCCTCATCAGTATAATCTTCAAAAGTTATTTATTGAGTGGCCTAGGTAGAAATACACTCTTTGGTTTGTTTGTTTTGGGACCACACTTACAGTGTTGAGAGGTTACTCGTGGTTCAGTAATTACCAGAGTAATTAGTCCTGGCACTGCTTGAGAACCATATGTGATGTTGGGAAACAAGCCCAGGTAGGTCACATGCAAGGCAATACTGCCCCAGCAGCTATACTATTTATTCATCCCCTAAAAGTATTCTTTTAGTTTTATCATATGTTCTCTGCAATATAGTGTATAAAACGGTTTACATGCATTTAGTTAATATTGGGAGTTGAACACAGGAACAGAAGGGTAGAACTGGGAAGAGTTAAATAGGAAGAAGTGAAGACAATTTAATACTATTTTGAGACTAATCAGTGCTCAATTCTAGTGCAGACTCTCTAGATAGAATGTACTTTAGAATTTTCTTTACAAGACACAGAAGTATTTATTAACACATCTGTTCATCTTTGCTTATGGTTTTGCTAGATAAGGAGAAGTTTTATTCCTTCCAGTTTTCTAATGTGTAAGACAGAATAACTCAATGTGTTCCTGCAGTCTTTAGTAGGAGGAAGCATAGGAACCTTAGGGAAGAAGGCAAGAGATTGAATACAGAATACAGAGTGAAGGCTGGAGTGGTGGCACTAGAGATAAGGTGTCTGCCTTGCAAGTGCTAGCCTAGTACGGACTGCTGTTTGATCCCTCAGGGTTCCATATGGTCCCCCAAGCCAGGAACAATTTCTGAGTGCATAGCCAGGAGTAACCCCTGAGCATCACTGGATGTGGCCCAATAAAAACAAAACAAAAAAAGAATACAGAATGAATAGAGTCAACATACAGGACCTATTGAGGAGGTGTTCTGAAGTTCTGAAGCTCCTTTTTTTTTTTTTTTGGTTGTTGGGTCACACCTCACAGTGCTCAGGGGTTACTCCTGACTCCATGCTCAGAAATTGCTCGTGGCAGGCACAGGGGACCATATGGGGCACCGGGATTCGAACCGATGACCTTTTGCATGAAAGGCAAACGCCTTACCTCCATGCTATCTCCCAGGCCCCTGAAGCTCCTCCTTTTAATGCAACTATATATTACATCAGTGGCCAGACCTAACATGTTATCTGAGAGGCTATACCACAAAGTACTTAGACAATTTAATTCAGCATTTAATCCTTATACCAGACTCACTGCACTGAAGGAATTAACTGAAACATTGAAAAGTAATTCATCTGGTTAACTGTCATGCAACTCAGAATTGAAGAGTAGTCTGTACTCAAATGGTTAGAGTACATGCTTTGCATGCAGGATGTCTGTGACAATACCTGGCACATCATGTTCCTCCAAATGCTCCTAGTAATGACCCCAAACTGTGCCAGGTATGTCCACTATTAACCAGTAATAAATATAGGCTGCAGTAACCTTAAAGCATGTGCCAGACTTTTAATTTTGACTCTGGTTTTGATATCTATCTCCTCTCTCTTTGTCTCTATCTCTGTCTCTCTCTCTCTCTCTAACATTCTTTGACTGGCAAAGCTGCTTCTTAGGCATTATACTAAACTTCTCTTACCTGCAGATATCTGGTAGAAATATGCAAAGCTTCAGCAAGTAATCAGAGAGTTAGGGACTTAAGTTAGAAAAGTGATGTTAAGGGGCCAGGTGGTGGCGCTGGAGGTAAGGTGCCTGCCTTGCCTGCACTAGTCTTGGACGGACCTCGGTTTGATCTCCCAGTTTCCCATATGGTCCCCAAGTCAGGAGTGACTTCTGAGCGCATAACCCCTGAGCATCACTGGGTGTGGCCCAAAAACCTAAAAAAAAAAAAAGTGTTGTTAATTTTCTGTCTCACTCCCTGTAATTGCCTGGTACTGGCTCTGTCCCTAGATATTAGATATAACAGCCCTTTCCAATATGTGCCACTCTTGCCTTGGGTTTCATGGTCTCAGTGCATCATTTTCTTGCTCATGTAGAAACATTTAATTTCTATAATGACTAATTTCCACCTAATTTGATGTTTCTCAGATGCATGACAAATTTAACAATAGATTATCCTTTGCTTATACTCTGCTTTGATGTATAAGATAATATCTACTTCATTCTAGTACTATTTTTAAGGTACTCCTGCATGTGACTGACTACTCATTTGTGAATTGATTTTTCTCATTTTCTTCATAGGGGGTATGAACATTTGTAAGTTATGATAGCAAATTTCTATTAATTCAAAGCATCAACTAGCTAGCCTATAGTACTGATAGGCTCATCTTTCTTCTTGATACCCAAATAAAAATATTATCTTTAGTAGTTAGCTTGGCTGAGAACTGAAAGTGAGGTGAAACTTCGCCTTCTTTCTGAACTCTCTAGCTCAAATTTTATGTCTGTCAACATGACACTTCTAGATGCTCAAGGATTCTTAGCATTTCAATGAAGTAAAAAAATGACAAGCTCTGGGCTTAAACAAACAAGATTTAAAAGTATCTTTATTGCTCTCCTACTGTACCTCTGATTGTTTTTCCCTTTTATAGAATGCATTAAAGATAATTTATTAAACTTAATATTAATATTGATAATACAGTAGAGACTTGGTTTCTTAGCTGTCTTAGTCCAGATTTCAATTTAATATTTCCCCAGCCTTCAACTTTATTTGACTGTATATTTCATAATTTACATGTGTTATAGTGGATAAAGTGAGTTTTAGAATAACATGTCAATAAGATGATTGAACATACTGTTCCTCTGGTTTATATTTTAAAAAATGACAATATGGAGGAGACCTGGACCAGAACGTCGTTGGGTCCCGGCGGGGCGGAGGTTCTTGGATGCAAAGGACCGACAACCTAAGTTGACACCTCGGTGCCCAATCACATTAGATACCATACTCAGTTTGCATTATGAAAATGTCTTGATAAAACACTTTAATATACCCTTTATCTCTGGGTTATGGCTTCTATTAGGACCTGTAGCATGTGAACAGCCAGACCACTGAAGCAGTCAACTGTGATCCACAGACATATTATAGGACCTACTCATCGAACACGTTTAGGCAAATTAACATCTCCTTTCTCTTTTTTTCTCTTCACTCTACTTCTTGCTTTCTCTATTTTCTACTTCTCCCTTCTCTTCCTCATTATCATCAATTCAATCTATGTCAAACAAAACCACACTGTGACTTTCTCTTTAGGAAAGGAAATTCGATATATAAAGTGCAGCAGACAATACTACATAGGATAACCACCTATATAGATAGGTCTCACTAACACATTGGTAAGTACTCAAGATGCAAAACCTATGTGTATCCAAAATTGCTCCAGTTATCACTTAATCCTGAAACCCTCATTCAGGAAGACCCAACCCCATCTCTAACAAAATCCCTAGAAATTGAGAAAACCTCCCAACTTCGACACACTGGCCCACTCACTCTTAGTTGATTTATTAGCTTCTTTACCTTACTTTTAATATATTTACCTATTTTTTGTTCTCCTGTTTCTTGATCTCCCCTCCTCTTTTTCTTAAGCTATACCTAAGCTAATTATTGTACGTTTTTATGTGGGCATGATCACATAGAGAGAGGACTCCTCCATGAGAGCCAAACCTAAATTGTAAACAACCCATGCCTATAGTGTATATAACCCGTCCTATATACTATCCCTTCTCCTTCAAAAATCCTACTATCCCTTCACCCCCAAATCCCAACCTAATACCCCACCTTATTAAATCCCTTTACCCTTATTTATTAACCCATTAGGTACCAAGACCCACTTTCTACCCCAATAAGTCATTACCCATTACTCAAGTGAAGTGAAGGACACCCACACAGACCCACACCTCATCCCCGGCAAGAAACTACAACCAATACCCCTGCTGACTCATGCTTTGTGGCTCTCCTCACCTCTCCTAACATGGATTGTTATTTGATACTGGACTCAGCTCCAGAAGGATTCCCAGCACAAGAACTCTACACAAGACCTCTCTGCCACAAATCTTTCCTTAATTTCAAGAAGACCAGGGTGTGTGATGAAAATGTGCCCTGGATCCCACACCCCACAAGAAAATCTCAAAAGACAATGGGGAAGCCTATCTTTCTTTTATAAGTTTAAGGCATATATAATACTGCCTCAATCTGTTTATCCCCAAATGTAAGGTAGGTAACCTCCTGCATCACTTTGTTCCCTTAAATGCCTTTTATTAATTCATTTAAATTTTTTTCATTATATATATGTGAATATATATGTTTTTGTCTTGTTTCTGTTTTCTTCTCTTCCTTAACTTCACCTCTTTCAGTTCTGTTTGATACAAAAGCCTACAATAAAAAATCTTGCCTGGGATAATAGCTCAGCTCAAAACCAGGGCACAAAGAGGATGGAGCCTGACATTCCCACCCCCAACTGCACCAGTAATATAATATAGCACCATTTCTTCCTGCAGAGGCATACTAAAAAGGGGAAATTTTACATAGAGAAATAAGCTCTTATCTACTAGGGATAAGAACTCATACTTTTATACAATACAATACCACCTTGAACATATGTCATGGGGACCCAACTTAGACTCCAGGTGATTAGACAGTGACTGTCCAACCCCAAACCCTAGATCTCAGACACAGAGCCAACACAGTTCTCTGCAACAGTTCCAGCAACCAAATTCCGCTATGACACCAATATGAGTTAGTTTTAATATGATATCCTGACAATGAGGAAATGGCAACATCTTGACCTAAGAGCATGTTGTCTTACCTCACCATCTAATGATAAGATGAAATCAGAAGACTTGACATCCTTTGATCTGTGCAAAACCCAACATCGTTATCTACAGAAGACTGATGGCGACAACCATGACTGGGTAGAATGTACCCTGGGACCAATAAAAAAGGTCTTAGTCAAGGATTTATCCTACAATCTGTACAACAACCAAGATCTCCAATTCCATAGATCTAACCGAGACAACTGCAACTGAAGAGGTCTTCTGGAAACATAACGAAAGACTATTCTAGGCTTCATTCTAGGATCAATGCAAAAATCAAAACCACCAACTACAGAAGACTGATTAAAGCAACAATGATGGAACAGAACTTCTGGAACCGTAAAGAAAGACGTCATCAGAGGCTCCATTCTTTGACCTGTGCATGTACCAAGATCTCTAGATATAGAAGTCTGATTTCACCATCCATGACAGAGCAGAAGTTTCCGTATACCACAAAAGAACCTACGGGAGAGTAAATGAATGTGTATGAAATCTGCAGTTATTCCCATGACAGTATACCTCAAGGCTGAAGAAACTCTGTATCTCTTAGGCCAAGGGAATTCCTTTTTTAATTTCCCCAATATTTACTGTGCCTATGCAAAAAAAAAGCAGCAAAAAATATTTTTTTGGTTTTGTTATTTTTGTTTTCATTTTTTATGCTTTGTTTTGTTTTTATTTCATGATTGTAGTTATTATGTGGTGGTTGTATTTATTGCTGTAGTGCTTTTTGGACTTTTTTTTTTAATTTTTCTTTTTGTACTGTTGTTGTGCTTCTCTCCATGTTTCCCTTTCTTCTTTCAAATTGATATAACCTCTAAAAAGACTCACCCATTTTCGCTTGTTTTTTTTTTATCCCATTTTATTTTTTTTTCTTTTCTCTCAGAATCACATAACTTGAGCCATCTTGTTCTGCCTCTCAATTTGAGGGGGGAAAAATGGAGGGTACCAAGACCAATCAGTTGTATCATCACTAAGTAATAATAAAAATGATCAGACTCAAACACCAAATCCAAAGCCAACGACAACAGAATTGATACCCAATCTACAACAAGCTAGACACAGAGGGAACCACTTATACTAGCAGTCTGGTGGGGGTAAAAGAGGGGGACATGGGATCCATGCTGAGAATGAGGGTGAAGGGAGGACAACTTTAGTGGTGGAATGCCCCTGATTCAATGTCAATATGTACCTAAAATATTACTCTGAAAGATATGTAATCCACTTTGATCAAAATAAAAATTATTATTATAATAAAATTAAAAATAGTGTATTGATACTGGCTAAAAATAACAATATGACTACCAAAATGATCATGTACTTACATAGAATCCTGAAGCTTTGAGGTTGTAAAAGCCAGAATGCCTGTTCCTATGAGAGAGGACATAAAGGGATGTTTTGATGTTCAGATTTTAGATCATGATATATACAGGGATAAAGTGATTAGAGTACCTAGCCATTTCCAGTGTTCAGTGTCTTTATTAAATTTCAAACAACTTTAAGAATTGTCAGTTAGTATGATAGTCTTAAATGTGTGGAGGTTAGGATTGAAAAAGTGTTTCTGTTAAGAATGCAGGTTGGAATGAAGATATGAACTTAAAAGAGTTAGAAAACACCATAATATCTTCTTAAATTATAACAAAATGGATTGTTGTATATCTTGGTGTGGAGAAAATTCTCCAAGAACATTCTAGATTGCTTTAAAATGTGGTTGTTTGGGATTGGAATGATAGAACAGCAGGTAGGGCACTTGCCTTGTATGGGGTCAACCTCGGTTTGTTCTCCACCATATAGCCCTCTGAACTGACCATAAATCATTCTTGTGCACAGAGCATTTAATAACCCTTGTTATCATGAGCTGTTGCCAAAACAAAACATATTGTTGCCTCACAAAAGTGATAGAAGTTGTGAGGAATAAAGATAGATAAAGATAATGACATCTTATGTCAACATGAAAATATAAGTGCAACAGCATTGAGATACAAATGTAATCCTATTAGAATGGCCAAAATCTAGGACTCAGAAAATTCTGGCAGAGTTCTATCAGTGCGATGTCGCAGATTAAACTGGGAGGTTCCAATATAAAGAAATTAGGTAAAGATCAGCCTTCTACCTTACAATAGGATGCACATTTTAAATATTTTCTGAGGATACAGAGGATACAAATTCAACCAGACGTGGAGTAAATCTGGAGTGGTGGAATCTGCTGATGCTTTAGTAACAAACACTCATTCAATGTCCCAAATCATAGTTGGAGTTTGGTCAAATCTAGCTCCCAGTGAAACAAATCCAATTCTCTTCCCATCAACTCTTCAAATAAAGTGCTCAAATTCTGCACTGAGATAATCTTCTTAGAGTTTGCATGCTTGGGAATTTTTATCAAGGCATATGCTCTGTTGCATTTTGAACCAAGAAACTTATTCAAGAAGCAGCTAAAATCAGAAATATATGTTTCCTGCATAATATGATGACCACACTTCTTGAAATAGGCAGATGCTTGCTTTGCTTTCATCTCTCCTCAGCAGTTTGGACTCCACAATATTCCTTAAACAAAAGAACTATGTTGTGAAAAGTTTTCCCCCTTTTTTATCTCTTCTTGGCTTAGCTTCTTTTACATTTTTCATAAGTTACTACCTCCCTTCATTTATATTTTTGCGAGAGAGATAGCATAGACCACATTATCTAAAATAGCACTTCCTACCTCTAATGTTACTGTTTAGGCCAATTATTCCCTTTTTTATATTACATATTGATCTGTTTATACTTTGTCTCCCTTCACTAGATGTTATATTTTCTCCTATTTTGTTCATATCTATAGTCTAGCAAAGTACACTGTCAGGGACAAAGCAGGCAGTCCAAATACATTAGTTGAATGAATGAAGGTACAGGCAAATTGGGGTTGAGTAGGTACAGGGATTCCAGTGGGGAAAAACTTAGATATTCAAAAAATGGCTTTCTAAACTTTTAAAATATCCTAATAATATTTTTGAGCAAGAACTTTATCTCATACTTAGCAAATCTTTGTATCTGAAATGAAGGGCTGGAGAATCTTGGTTGAGCTTCTATTGTTGGTCCTCTTTATTTCTTTAATGCACTCTAGAGATTTTGTTTTGTTATTTAGGCCACATTAGGCAGTATTAGGATTTATTTCTGGCTCTGAGCCTAGAAATCACTCCTGACAGAGTACAGAGGGCCATGTAGTATGTTGAGGATTGAACTTGGGTTGGATCAACTGTATGTAAGGCCAGTGTCCTATCCATTGTACTATTGCTCTGGTCCCATATTATAGTTTTTTAAATATGAAGGATGCTATTGTTAAGAAACTGAACTCAGATATACAATAGTTGTTTATTTACGGAAAATTGTCTTTCTTACTTTTTTACTAATATATTTAAGCATATGGTTACAAACATGTTTGTAGTTGGGTTTCTGTCATAAAAAATGACCCCCTTCACCAGAGCAAGCATCCCACCACCAATGTCACCATTTTCTCTCCCCCACCACTGCCTTTTTTTGAAACAAGCATTCTATTTCCATTACTCACTACCACTGCTATGATACTTATTGCTGCAGTTATTTATCTAATTACACTCATCAATCTTTGTGGTAAACTTCATATCAAACCTTTCAAACCTCATTTCTATTGTCTCTGGGTATTACTACCATATTCTTTTTTATTTATTTTTAATGTCACAAATTTTTCTTAAGTCTCACAGATGAGTAAGACTATTCTGTGTCCATATCTCTCCCTCTGACTCATTTTACCCAGCATAATAGTTTCATGGATGAAAATGACCTCTGATTGCTTGCGTTTATTTGGAAAAACAAGAGCTCAGAGATAACTCAAAACAAAAGTACATGCTTTGCTTGTAGGAAGTCTTCATTTGATTTTTAGTAATACATGGGCCCCTAGAACACTTCAGAAAGTTGTCCCCAAGCACAAACCCAGAAATATCCTATCCACGATACCTCAAAACACTGCCAAATGCCTTGTCCCCATATCTGCCAAAAAAGAATCTTCCTTACACAATTATTATAGATTATACATGACATGTATAGTGTACTTAATATTGTGCCTGACACAATGTAAGTGCTTAATAGATAATAGCTTCTCTGAAGATAATAGAAAAGGAGAAGGATGATGATGTTGCTAACAGGCTTGTAGTATGAATTAGAAAATGCTGGGAACTTTATGAATAGGATACTGCATTATTCAAAACATCATACAAGAAAGGGTGATAACAGTCATGGCATATATGTCTATTGAATTAAGTATTCTTATTTGTTAGTGACTTCTTTCTGTAAAAAGGTCCATTTGGTGTCTGGGGAAGTGTGGTGAGGGAACTTTTGGAAAAGGAATCAAGGGAATCATTATGGCATTTGAATTGGTGTCCTATACCTAGGGTCTTAGTAGTCCAGGATTGTCATTCTCTTTAAATATCGTTGGTTTTGTTCCTATAATTCAGCTTGAAAAAACTACTTAGAGGTTCTAAAAGTTTTTCGTTTTGTTTAATGCAGTGTAAATTCATATCTCTTAACTTACACTTCAGTGGAGTGGCAAAGCAGCTAGGGTAGTTGTGCTAATCAGTGTTCTCTTCATAGCAACAAAACTAATAGAAGACAAATTTCAACAAATCAAATTTATTATAAGGATTTGTTTTACATGAGTAAGAATGCTGAGAACTTCCATGATCTGACAGGTGCTAGGTGAAGAAAGAGAAAATCGAGTGGTGTGGTTTGAAGATTTGAAAGTTAAGGAGCTGATGCTGCAGATTCTGTTCCCAAAGTTCTCAGGAATTCTGCAGAGAGGAAAGATCAAGGTTTCAGCTCAATTTGTCAGACAGATGAAAATCTAACTCCCTTAGCCTTTTGTTCTAAGCAGATTCTCAACAGTTTAAATGTTTCATGCTCACACTGGGGTAAGACTTAGTTCACCAATTTATATGAATTTCCTCACAGTACACTCACAGATCATGCTTAAACAGATACATGGGCAAGTTGACACGTAAAATGAAGATACCCTAGTGATATTGAACCTGACTTACTTCTTTATTATGTGTTAAACTGGGGAGTAGGTCTTTCTATGTCTTTCTTCCATTGCATCCACTTGATGTGTAACTAACTACCTGTTGTGTACCTACTGGGATACTCTGAATTTCACCTTTAATATGTTAGTTACAAAGTTGAACTAAATAGTCTTGTGGGTTAAACGTAAATCTTAACACAAATACATTCTTGTAATTCCAAAATGTATTTCATTGGAATCTACATTCAGAGGATATATATGTATGTATGTATTCCCTTTTCAAATTTCTGAAAAGAACTCTTGCAGCTATATTTCCTTGCAAGCTAGACTGAAGTCACTAGGACTTTCACTCAGTACTCTGATTGAATAGTAAAATTCTACCACATTTTTCCCTGAGTATCTCCTCTTGACTCCAGACATCCTTGGGATGGTGCTGAAGAATACTTGAGGAAGAAAAAGAAAAAGTAACATGTAGGAAGGAGAGAGAAGTATAAGGATCCCAGGGAATTGTGTAAACAATACAATGAGAAGTTCTTCTCTCAGGATTATGATACATGAGATAGTCCCTCTGGGACATTAGAGGCATGACCTGACCTTAGAGATATTTTATCCTTTATTGTTCTTTGAGTGTTCATCCAAGTATAAAAGTGTGGTTTATAACAAGCAATATGGTATGGCTAATGCTGGGTCTTAGCACTCAATACCTCCGCATACTCTTTTATCTTGAAGAAATCGGTGGACCTACTTTACTTCCTCTTCTATTAAATACAGATGCATCCTGCAATTGAATATAAATACACATCATATTTGCATTAAACAGTTCTATTTGGGATAATGTATTAGAAAGATAGGGGCCCGGGAGATAGCACGGAGGTAAGGCGTTTGCCTTTCATGCAAAAGGTCATAGGTTCGAATCCTGGTGCCCCATATGGTCCCCCGTGCCTGCCAGGAGCAATTTCTGAGCACGGAGCCAGGAGTAACCCCTGAGCGCTGCCGGGTGTGACCCCCCCAAAAAAAAACAAAAAAAAGAAAGATAAATGCATAATTCAATTTATGGTTTTGGCTTATACTTCAGTTTCAAATTCAGGTTGTATTTCATGGGTATATCAAGCCTCACCTTGCCACTAAACTTACCAAAAGTATAGTGAAGGCAAACAAGCTGGAAATACCCTCGCTTATTTATTCTTGCTCATACAGTTTTGGAGCATTTGAGTACAGATTTACTTTGTGGCATCAATGCAGACCGTTCAATTGTTTTGAAGGATCTGGCAGGTATAAACTTACCCTCAGAAAATAGACGTTGAATAGAAACCTTACATAGTTTAAAATTCTTCCAATTTTATAAATATTTTAAATAGTTGTTTTTGAAAATTGCTCACAGAATCCAAAGGGATATGTTCAAAGTGCTCATTCTCTATGGTATCTGACAGGAAAACTGCCTGCCTGTTGGAACAAACAAAACGGGCTTGTCAATGATTTCTATAGAACTTTTCTATTATTTCCTTTCTACATAAAATCCTATAAAACAACATTTTTGTATAGTAACTTAAAAAAAAGGTTTAAGTGGCTACAGCTCTCTTACTGAATGAGAAATAATTTTTCTACTCTCCAATTATTTCCATTCTGCTGCTCTCCTTCAGTGTTGGAAAACAGGGAAGTAAAAATACTCTTTATTTCAACCCATTCTGGTAATTTAGATAATGACAACAATTATAAGACAGAAAAAGATTTTATAAAGCAACCCTTTCCTAACAGCTATAGAAGAGATCAAAGAGAGAGAAAGAGGGAGGAGACACATTATTATTCTGAACCCTATGCTGAGTGCTTTACATTGTCCTTTATCTAATTGAATCCTAGAAATCCTATTTAAAAACACCTCCACACGTTGAACACATGACCAAACACCATAATAAAAAATATAGTAAAATGCATACTTATAAATACATGTACATGTGTCTTCAGTCACATGGGGGCTTTGAACATATGCTACCTGAGGACAATGGGTGACAAGGGGTACTTGAGCGACTACACATTCATATGGACTCGGTCCAGCCACTCCCAGAAGGATTTTCACACATGAGTGAAAATGTTTGTGGGTCTCTAATTATGCCCCTTTCTCCTCTAATACTGTCACAGATGTTCTTGTTTTTGAAAAGTTGGGCGTGGGGCAAGGAGGAACTGTCCCTGGTACTGAATAGGAAATCATTCCCAGTAACGAACTATCCAGATGAGAATTTTAAAGGTTAGGGCTAACAGAAGCTCATCTTCTTCACTTCAGTTAGCAGATAGAAGGAGGGGGAGATCTCTGAATTTTACTTACATTTTAGAAAGTAGGCTAAGGTATATGCTCAAGGGCATCCAATAGGTGGTTCCACGTGGATAATTTCATAAGTCACTTCCAAA
Organism: Crocidura indochinensis; assembly: GCA_004027635.1. Taxonomy (NCBI): domain Eukaryota; kingdom Metazoa; phylum Chordata; class Mammalia; order Eulipotyphla; family Soricidae; genus Crocidura; species Crocidura indochinensis. Next base: position 7,324 of record PVKC010010569.1, on the reverse strand, counting down.
ATCTCCTTGATAAGTAACTTCCAAAATCTCTCCTTGGAGTCACTGAAAAATGAGATCATGAGCAGCTCTAGCCTTTGTTTGCAGGGAGGTAAACTATTATCATCGCTGTGGTGGTTGATTACAAGAAAAATGGTGAGTTTATAAGAGGGAGCTATGTGAAATCTGTGTAACACAGAGTGTGTTAAGTGTGTAAGCACAGAGTGATGGGGTAATATGGTATATGGGTGATGGATAGGTTTGAAGTTGTACAGACTCCTCCTGGGATAAGCTATCATCACATTCCCAGGGTTAACCTCTCTTGGTAGTGCATAGAGTATCTCCAGTTTTCTTTGCTGAAACTCTGAGACATCTTACTTCACTTAGCACAGGGTTATTAGTACCCCACAGAAAACTGCTAATCAGAAATTCCAGTTCTTTAAGAAATCAGACCGAAAATGGGAGAAACTTTTTTGAAGAAGATTGCATAATTTTATATAAGAATCATATAAGAGATATATAGGAACTAAGACAATACAAAACCAAATAGAGGGCAAATGAAGTAGAAGGAAGAGTGAATATGACTGAAAGAAAAAATTGGATAGGGAAGAAAATTAGAGGCAAAATTAATGGGAAGAACTCAGATGCAAACTAAAACATAGAGATAATAGAAAGAAAATTAGGAACAAAGTCAATAGACACAGAGGAACCCTTATGTGGAAATGTGAGCTTGGGGTATGTATATACAAACCTTAGGAGCAGTGTCTACTCACCAACTTATGACAGCAAGCATCTTTTCTCCAACTTCCTGTGGGTCACTCTAGCAACAGGAGGATTTGCAATAGGACCCAGGACTTAAAGATTCAAGATTCAGAGTAAGAGACAAATCAAGCCCGCAAGTGTCCTATATTAGAGGCAATGTCAGGCTGGAGAGATAGTGCAAACAGGAAAGGCCTTTGCCTTCCATGCATAGAACCTGAGTTTGATCTTAAGTACCTCCAATGGTACCCTGAGCACCATTAATAATAATTTTTGAGTACAGACCCAGGAGTAACCTCTGAGCTTTCAGGTATCATCCCTAAACCATTAAAAAGAGGCACTGTACTTGAATCTGGAATATGAAGTGTTGGACAGAGAGATCATATTTGAATACATTAAAATAGTGTTGGGTAGGGTCAGTTGCTCCACCTTTTAAGACTTTATTCATAAAGCTTATAAAAGATCTCAGAGTATGAAGAGGGCCCAGAGAGGTGGTGTAGAGTTAAGGAGTCTGTCTGCCTTGCAAGAGCTAGCCTGGAATGGACCATGGTTCAATCCCCTGGCATCCCAAATGGTCCCCCCAATCCAGGGGCTATTTCTGAGTGCATATCCAGGAGCAACCCCTGAGGGTCAAATGGGTGTGACCCCCAAAACCAAACCAAAAAAAAAAAAACAAAACAAAAAACATAGAAAGAAGAACCATCCAAATTCTGATTCACTGGAAGAGTTAGGTTTGTGGGATCATGAGGGTTATAGAACAAGGACCCAATTGTGAGTAGTGAGAAAGTGACTGAATAGAATCCCTCAGACAGAATTCTGCTAAAACCTAACCATTCTTGATTAAATTGGACCACTTTCTTTCAATGTATTTTAGACACACATTATTAAAATTCAGCACTCTATCTTTGCTGTATAGAAAAATTTCCCCAGCTTCGTGAAATATGAGAATAAGGACATTAACAATGAGAACAGGATGAATGAAGTAGACGGGTCACTACTGGCATCATATCTTCTATAAGAATGAATAGAAAATGCAGACCCAAACTGGACTCTGTGAATAAGAAAAGGTCAGTAGATGATATAATTCCAAGATACAAGGTATAAAAGTCTATAACATATATACAACTATTCAGAAATTAGAAGGCACACATGGAACCATTCTTGAAAAGGGAGGAACATCATTGGTAAATTAAGTTAGCCACCTCTCCAATTTTTTATTCCTGTCCTTAACACTACACTGTACCCTAATGCCATATTTAACTAAATAAGGAGCAGCTCCTAGAAAATTATGTTTCTCAAGCTGCTCCCTTAAGCATTGGGGGCTTCATTCTGCAGATTTAGTCAACACTAAATTTGACTTTCAGAGCCCTTAACCATCTGTTTCCATGGAAACAGGTTCTCTGGAGGTGGAGTAGGGTGGAGTGGAATGGGGGAATAGGAAGAGCCAGTAGGTGCTACAGGTTGGAAAAGAAACTTGTAAATATTTCTTAGTTTATCTAGTATATTTTCTAATTCATAATGTAAATCAAACACCTCATCACTTGTTAATAGTTCTAATTGGTAATCATTATAAACAGCTTCAGCAAGCCTGGGGCTGGCAATGAGGAAAGCTATTTTCCTCTAGGAAGATTCTGTGAGTGAACCAGCATTCCCTGATTTTTTTCTTTATGTTATGCTGCAAGATGCTGTTAGTACTGAGGGATTATCCTTGCTATGAGGGGGTGTTATCTGCAATGTGGAGGAATGGTTTGGTGATGAAATATACACTTTGGCTTTGGCATAGTTGCCTTCAATAAATTGCCTTAGGAGTTCAGAAGGTTCTGAGATTTATAAAATGGATTCTGTAGTTACCCAACATTTACATAGAGTTTATTTGGAGTTATTTTAAATTCTTTCCATGTCTTGCTTGGTTGAAATTCTTTTAATCTCTTACTGGGAATTTATTGGACAGATCACTTTAAGATGATGACACTGCTCTGCAATGTCAGAGACATAACTTGACTTAGCATTTTTTATTTTCTAGAAAAATCTAAAGGGGGGAACTAGACTCTCCCAAGAAAATGATATTATATAATATAAAATCTTTTTTTTGGTCAGAGTTCATTTGTTATTCATATCCTGTAGCTGTCAAAGAAGCTGAGACAACATGTATAACTATATAGAAATGTAGTGTATAGGAAATATATATGTAATGTATATGCACTTTTATAGATAAAAAGAGAGTGGAGGTGATTACTCCAGTATTAGTGTGAAATTATATTTCATACGGAACAAACTGATAATACTCATCCTTGAGAACTGAGACATCCTCAAATTATATATATATATAATTTGAGAAGAGTTATTTCTTCTCAAATTTGTTGTATATATGTTATATATATACATATATATACATATATATATATATACCGTTGTGAGAAGAGATAATTCTTTTCCATTGTTACTGCATCCAGGAACTTGGAAGTTTCTATCTTTACATTTCTTAACTCTTTCCTACTCTTTTTAATTTTACAAATTATTTAATTGAATCAGCATGAGTACCTTGTCACAGAGTTGTTCATAATTTTCAGTTATAAAACGTACAACACCCTTCACTAATGCACATTTCCTACCACCATCCTCCCTGCCCTTCCTATGCTTCCTATGCCTGCATCTATGACAGACATTTTTCTTCTCTCTCTCTCTCTCTCTCTCTCTCTCTCTCTCTCTTCCTTTTTACTTTTAGACACTGATTTGCAGCAACCAATTCTTGTCTCTCCTACTCTTCATTGGTTTCATATATATAGTAAATATTTATTTTGCTTTTAATTATATGGCATCCTTTGAAATGACTTAAATATGCCAGTTCACAGTACCAGTTAATTATAACCAAGGAATAAATATAATTTGTCTGACAAGGAGACAGGAACAGAGCCTCTACCTCTGTACATATAGACTATTTTAAATGATAAAATAGTTTAATTTAATAGCATGCCTATTGATATCATTTATGAGGAGTGCCTCCATTTTATACATATTTTTATTAGATGCAAATAAAATTCTAGTAAAAAGAAAGTTAAGGACGGATTTTTTAGATAAGGAATCATGAGAAATCTGTGCATTTATGTTCCAAGTTTATGTATCCCAATAGAGAAGACCATTTTTCTTCTAACTTTTAGTTACTTCTAAATCATTCCTTTTAGACAAGATAGAGTTTAAATATGGTTCTTACATTGTATTTATCTTACTGTACCTCTCTGACTCATAACTAGGAAGCCTTATAGAGAGATGATGTTATCACATTGTAGGAGATGTTTGGAAAAGAAGTGGACCCTGAATTGGAGGTTGCTCAAGCATATTCTTACCTAGAATGCATTAGCTAAGATTATTTTGTTTTTTGAACAGGGAGCATCCCATGAACATTAGTATTAAACAGGGTCTTTTAAAACTTTTTAACAGTGTGTTTTTGGCCTTTTATTAACTGTCAAGCACAGAGAACACTGCCTTTTATGTTGGATCTTGAAGAAAACATATATAGCTAAAACCAGTTTTATAATTTTTTTCACATTTTATAATTTTTTAAGATTTCTATATTTTTAATATCTTTATTTAAGCACCATGATTAAAACATGTTTGTAGTTGGGATTTAATTATAAAAAAAACACACCCCTTCACCAGTGCGACATTATAAAATATTTTTCAGTTCTTTATACAGTGTATTTTTTTTTTTTTTGGTTTTTGGGCCATACCCGGTGATGCTCAGGGGTTACTCCTGGCTATTCACTCAGAAGTCGCTCCTGGCAGGCACGGGGGACCATATGGGGAACCAGGGGATCGAACCGGGGTCCGTCCTAGGTTAGCGCAGGCACCTTATCTCCAGCGCCACCGCCCGATCCCTATACAGTGTATTCTTAAGTTTTACATTGTTTATTGTATTTAATGTTCTGTCTAGAGTGCTAGTTTATTATTATCTCATGATTACTAATGGATTGTGTTATACACTTTAAAATACTTTATTTCACTTGATGTCATTCAGTTTCAACTTCCAGCCCTTAATCTTAGTTTTACATTTTAAAATTCTCCCCCAAAAAGCACATGTTTAGTTTTTTGTTTGTTTGGTGGTGGTGTAGGCTTTGACCTAATCAACAACTATGTATTCTAAGCCTAACTTCTTACGTCCATGTTTGTGGAATATATGAACATTGGACAGACACCATAGTATATACTACATGAAATTATTAAGGATTGAGAGGCAGAACATGAGTCAGTTAATGATAATTATAATTCTAAGATTACATGCAACTGAGGCTAGAGTTAAAACCAGGGAAATTTAGACAGAAGAGAATTCATGAAAAATTAGAGTTGTTCAACAAATATCTGTAGATTCTACAGAGGAGAGACAGAGAACAACCACATGGGTTTCTAGATATTACTAAAGATTGTTTTATAATTTAATTGGGTTTAATGATTTAATTTCTTTGTTGAATTGAGCAGTCAGTTGGCATATTTAGAATTCATTTATTAATTGTTATTAAATATTTTTGTAATTTTAATTACATAATAAGCAGGAGGATTTAAAACATTTTTGCAATAAAATTCAGATAAAAAGTTACCCAGTTTAAAAAAAATTACCCAGTTTTTTTTTCCAAATTTTTCTCCTATGAAGTGGGAGTAAAAGATTCTGTATCTGAGACCTAAAATATTTATTATTTGGATAATAATAATTATTATTACTTGGATAATTGATGCTCAAAATTACTATAACACAGTTAGTCATGTGCCCATCAGTGATGGGCCAGTGTAACTATATGATATTAAGATTCTGATAGCACCACAATCCCTGAATAGAAGAAAACGAAATGATCAAAATATATGTAGTGGTGGTGTAAAGTCAAAAATAGAAAGCTGAAGTGACACAATTATGGGCTGAAGCCAGAGTGACTATCTATATGAAGCAATATTTTTTAGCAATAAAAATAAATGATTATACCAAAGAATGAATAATGTACAGTGATTGGTGGGAGGGACATACTGTATGATTCCATCAGTGAGACATTTAGAAGAAGATAAAGTTAAAAAGGAGTTTTAGAGAAAAGATGATCTAAATATATGGCATTTTTTAAACTTCTTTAATACAAATGCTGAAGAGAGTAAAAATAGCAATTTTCAAAAGACTTATATGATGATTCATATTTATCTAATTTCCAACTCAAAATATTTGAGTTAGTAATTAATAGCATTTGAGAGTCTCAAAAAGACTTTGAGGATCAAGGTGGATTTTTTTGATATGGGATTATTTGGTTTATCAGTGAGAATAAACACTGGAGAATTCTTCACAAATATCTTCTATGACAGTTGTAGAAAGTAAAGTATTATCTCCCATAGTTCACTGTCATCCTTCTCTTTCTCTGCTGAGAATAACTTACAACCTTGAATGGGCACATCGATGAAATCTGAAATTATGTTCAAAAATCTGATGTTTGTTAAGTTATTGGGCTATTTTGGCCTTACATGTGTCTTATCTTGAAAGGTTTACTGAGTTTAGAAATTTCCTCTTCTGACTCTTAAATTGTTTATTTTAATATTCCTTTCACCAAGTGCCTTATTTATAACTATATGATTGACACTTTTATTATTTTCCTGTCTTACCGCTTTGCACAACTTTAAAAAAATTTTCCTAATTGAATCACCATGAAACACACAGTTACAGAATGTTCCTGATTTTCTGTCATGCAATGTTCCTACAAACATTCCTTCACATTTCCTTTTATCAGTGTCCCAAGTTTTCCTTGTGACCAGTTAACCCACAGCCTGCTTCTCTGAGAGGCATTTTTCCTCTATCTCTCTTTTCTTGCTTTCTTGCTCTTTCTCTCTTTTAGACACTGTGACAATTTGTAATTACTAAAATGTATCTTGCATATCACTTTACCTCTTTTCAGCACCCAGTTCTTGTATAGAGTAATCATTTACAACTACATTGCCATAGTGTGCTCTTCTCTCTCCTAACTGCATTTCACCCCCAATTGTGGCAAGTTTTCTAGTGTGGAACATCAACCTTGTCTAATTCTATTGTTTGTGAGTATTATTACATTACTGTTTTTTTTTTAATATTCAACAGATGGAGGGCGGAGCAGTGGTGCAAGTGGTAGGGTGTTTGTCTTGCATGTGCTAACCTAGCACGGACTATAGTTTGATACCCCAGTATCCCATATGGTCCCCCAAGCCAGGAGCAATTTCTGAGTGCAAAGCTAGGAGTAACCCCTGAGCTTTATTGGGTGTGGCTCAAAAACCAAAAATAAAAAAAATAAAATTCAACAAATCAGTACTATCTTTCTGTGTGTCTCTCTCCTTATGATTCATTTTACTCAGCAAGATAGTCTCTATGTACATCCATATATAAAGAAATTTTATAATTTAATTTTTCTTAAGAACTGCAGTATAGTATTCCATTGTGTTGATGTACCATTGTTTCTTTATCCACTCATCTGATATTGGGCAGTTGGATTGTTTGCAGATTTTGACAATTGTGAATAGTGCAATGAATATGGGAAGGCAAATAATTTTTCAGTATAGTTATTACTATTTTTTTGGTCTAAGTTTTTATTTAGAG
>PVKC010010568.1:0-25596 GCA_004027635.1 Crocidura indochinensis | reverse complement strand
GCATTTCCCTCCCAGTGGGCTTGATCTGCCAAAGTAGCTTCCTGCTGCAGACTTGGGTTTATTCCTCCTTCTCTGCTGCCTTGTAGAGCTTCCTCTAAGCCAGTGGTCCTCAAACTATGGCCCGTGGGCCACATACTTTATTTGTTCCCATTTTGTTTCTTCACCTCAAAATAAGATATATGCAGTGTGCATAGGAATTTGTTTGTAGTTTTTGTTTTTACTATAGTTCAACCTCCAACGATCTGAGGGACAGTGAACTGGCCCCTGTTTAAAAAGTTTGAGGACCCCTGCTCTAAGCTATATCCCCGTATTGAACCTCCTGTTTTCTGTAACTCCTATCAGCTTTCTTTACTATTATTTGTGTGTGTGTGTGTGGGGGGGGGAGTGTACAAATGAAAGTGCTCAAGGCTGCCTCCTAGCTCTGCACTCAGGGGCCATTTCTAGAGGTGCCTGGGGGACCAGAGAGGATGCTGGGGATTGAACCTGGCTCAGCATCAAGACAAGTACCCTGCCTGTTGCACTGTTTAATCTCTCTGACCCATTATTTATCTTAGTTCAGTTTTCTTGGAACCTGGCCTTCAGTACTTCCTGAGAAAGGGCCCATGGCAAATAAATAAAGACATGTTCTAAATGTCTTTATACTACTCTATACTTTATAGAGAACTTGATTTTAGAAATAAATTTTCTTTATGCTAGAACCATATTTCTAATGTCTGGAGATTTGCTACTTGTACTAAAGTTCCAGTAGTTCTTAGGTGAAGTAGTGTTTGGGTGAGGTTTGCCAACTAGTGGTTTCCCTGTGAATAATTCTAAAACAACTTAAATGTGGTGCTAAGGGATCCAATGAGGTTAATTTCTGTCTCTGTCTCTTTGCTTCTCTGTCTCTGTCTTTCTTCTGTCTCTCTTGCTCACTCGCTCTCTCACACACACATGCATACACACACATTTTTGGGCCTTTCGAATGGTACTCAGAAATTATTCTTGGCTCTGAGCTCACAGGTCATCCTGGCTATGCACCAGAGGCCACATGCATTGCTAGAGTCAGCTGCATGCAAGGCAAATACGTAACCCCTTACTATTATTCCAGCCCTAGAAGTCTTTTCTCTTGGACTTATCAACATCCCTAGGGGTAGAACATCTAATATTTGTTGTGGGCTCCCTGCCAGTATTTAGGGAGGAAGAGGATTAAAGGCTTATACACTCTGAAAAGCAGACTCTCTCCATTTTGCTTCACTTATGTGTGCCATACCAAGTCTGGTTGTATCTGCCGTTCAGAAGCTCTCTGACTCAGCCTTTGCTCCCTGGGCTATCAACCTGATAGAACAGGTGTGGTGAGAAATGTGAGCATTTTCTTGCTTCTTGCACAAGTGTTGGTTCCATTTGTTTCTAATATATCTGTACACAGTTGTGTATAAAGAAACAAATTCCCGTTTCTATGCTTGATTCAGGGAGACCACTCTTGGCTGTGTGTGCCTGACAGTTCTACTCTTAGCATCCAGTAGGAGTGACTCCAGCAGTGCTTGGGAGCACCATGCAGTGACTGTGATCAAACTCAATGTCCAGTGCACACGATGCATGTATTCCAGCCACCCTCTAATATCTATTTCTAAGAGTCTGTGGCATGTCTTACTTGATTTTTATAAGCTTCTGTTTCATGAACTTGGGTTTTGGCTTTATCTTCTTTGCTAAATGAATTGTCTCTTATCTGCTTTTTCAGTTGTTCGAATATTGTTGACATTCTTTTGGTCTGAGATAGTCTCAGTTCCTCTTCTTGCTTTGTTCTAGAGTTCCAGCTAGTGGCTTTTAAAGGAGGGCAGGCCCGATTTGTAGCAACCCATTTCCATGGTGAAAATACTCCTGCTGTGGCTCATTTCGTGGTGCAACAGAGCATCACCAAACAGGAAGATGGGAAGCAATGCAAAGTACTAATATATCCTATGGATCTAATAATTCTGAACAAACCTCTCAAGTATGTATAATTGTAAAATTATTTTGACTGAGAAAAGTAGATGATTTATTAACTTTGTTTTTGATTGCTTCAGTTGTCAGTTTATAGAATTATAATCTTCTTATAAAACTCCTAAAAAATTGAGCAGTCAGTTCTCATAAACTGGCATCAACCAGCTCTAACATGAAGCTAAGCTGATGCCCGTTATTTATATATGTATTTTTGGAGTCACACCTGGCTGTACTTACTTAGAGGCTCACTCATAGCAATACTCAAGAGGTCTTATAGTTCTGAGGATCAAACCTAGGGCTCCTGCATGAAAAACATGTTTCAATCTTTTGAGCTAGTGCCTCTACTCTGGGTTCTGTCTTTTAATATTTAAATTGTCTTTTCAGTATTCTTGAGAAGACTTATTTTCAGTTGGTGACTTTCTATACAAATTCCTGATCTTTCTGTACAGATTGCTTCTGGTTTGTTTTGTTGTTGTTTACTTGTATTTTAGGACATACCTGGGGGTGTTCAGGGTTTACTTCTGGCTCTGTATTCAGGAATTATTCCTAGAAGTGCTCAGAGAACCCTTTGGAGTTCTGGAAATCAAGCCTGGGTCCTTCATTTATATGAGCTGTACCCACTGTATTTTTCCTCCTGCCAGATTCCCCTGTTTTATTGAGATATGATTGATCAATAGCTCATAGATCACTATACTTGTAGCCTTTCCCAAATATACGTATTCTGGGGCCCGGGAGATAGCATGGAGGTAAGGCGTTAGCCTTTCATGCAAAAGGTCATGGGTTCGAATCCCGGTGCCCCATATGGTCCCCCATGCCTGCCAGGAGCAATTTCTGAGCATGGAGCCAGGAATAACCCCTGAGCACTGCCGGGTGTGACCCCCCCAAAAAAATATATACGTGTTCTAAAAGTAACTCTCAGAGCATGGTAAAGAAAGAATGATGCCTCAGTAGAATAAGATGTTTTAAAGAGGTAAGGGAAAGAGGTAGAGGAAACTAAGTATCTAAACATAGATGCTATTCAAAAGAAAGTCATATCAGCACAAAGAGGCTCCAAGTTTCACTAGGACTAGGTGGTAATTGGGCCAACCGTTCCACTCTGATTTAATCTTAGTTTTTAAGAAGACCGTTTAGTGTGTATCTGTATTTTTTGCAGGCCTCTGAAGTGGTGCCAATCAACCTCTTACTTCCGACACACCACCATGAAAGGCATATGTAATAATACTGAGTGCTAGCCTGGAGCCTTTCATTAACTGTGCTCAAAGCCCTTTTCCAACAGCACCTCATTAAGTCCCACCGCACCCAGTGTGGGAATCCAGAGGCAATATCATTATACTCCATTTTCCAGATGTAAGAAACAGAGGTCTTCAGTGAATCAACAGTTGCTGAGTTCACTTTGTCTGCCTGCAGATCTAGAATGCTATCTTGTCATGATAATGGAATCTTAGATGCTGAATTCCAGTTTCTGTTTCTGTTTAGCAAGGTGAGAAGACAGTTTTGTTTTCCAAGAATTCTAGCCCGAATGCTCCTAGTTTTGCACATTTGAACCCTTACACGCCTTCCATGCATGATTTTTAAACAGTATGTATGGTTTTTAAATAGTATTCACTCTAGATCAAGTCTAGCAGTAGGGATAAAGGCATGTGGATAAGAAAAGAAGGCTGGCCCATGCTATACTGTGTGAGCCTCAGTAATATATTTTGGTCTGGATGCTGAACAGATCTCAAACATCAATAATTGCCCAATTAGAGAAGTAATTTTTGTTTTGTTTTTGTTTGAAGTCATCTCTGGTGGTGCTTAGGGTTTACTCCTGGAGTGTGCTCAGGACTCACTCCTGCTAGTTTCAGGAGAACCATATGTGGTGCTTGGGAGTCAAACTGAAGTCAGCCACTCACAGGGCAAGTGCCTTAACCCTATACTATTAAATCCAAGCCCCTACTGACTTTTTGAACATTATTATTGTACCAGTTACAAAAGTTTATTATGTCATTTAAATTATCTTAATTTTCACACTAGCAATCTGTGGCTGGCCTTGATATTCTCCCTATTTTAACATATGAGGTGCGTCCGAGTACAGTTGACCTCTTCACTATAGTGACTGGCACAGAGAAGAGCCCCCGACTAACCCTAATCCTTGTTAGCAGTGAAGTTTCCCTCCATTCAATTTTTTTTCACTTCCCTCCTTCCTCTTTTATTTTTTGAGATGCACAGGAGCTCTGGCAGTTCAATTCAAGGACCCAATAATGTGGTGTTCTGTCTGTGGTGCTATTGATACCCTGGCCTCCTGGCAATGCTGGAGGTTCCCTAGGGCTATACCAAGTGATACTGAGGGAACCATGTAGTGCTTGGAACTGATCCCAGGTCGGGCTAATACCCAGTAGGCTCCCTAACCACACTATTATCACAGTTTCCTTTATATGGCTAGACACATCGGTATGGCATTAAGAAGACCTTGCTCCATTTATCCTTGTCTCCCACCGACTCAAGTTCCCCTATATAAGCATCACAATTTGTGAAAATGCAGACATCAGGGACACTAGGAACATCCCTGTCTGAAGCTCACTTCCTGGTACCACCCAGGTCAGCACTGGAACCCACTGCTCCTTCCCCCAGTATCACGGAGGTACACTCAGCCCTGCAGAGTTCGAGTGACATTGTATTCTTGGGCCTTGCATTGAAGGAAAATGACTGGTGAGCCTCTCCCTGGCCTCCCAAACATCTGTGTCAGTGCTCCATGGAAAAGTAAGAAAGAAGGAAAATACAGACAGCTAATCGCTCATAAGCTTGACTTGGTTTTTTATTTTGGTCAGAACAACTTCAGCCACAAATAATGACCAGGAATCGCCCAGGTACTGCTGGCTTGAGCTGGAGTCCCAGGTTTCTGGTTTCCCAGGCCAGAGTTTTTGTCCTTTGGATCGGGCAGGTATAGGGGGAAATAGACGGTTGTCAATATTTTATTTGATAAGAAGGATTAATATGCTAATGTATTCCTTCATTCATTCTTTAGTAAAACTAACCAATATATGTTTCAATATTGAGGGAATAAAGGAAATTTAAGGTTAAACCCCAAGAAATTTTATATAAAGGGCCCCACTAATTCTTCTTTTTGAAGGTCCACTCTACTGCTTGCCTCCTAGAACTTAGGGGATAGGGGATAGCACATGGAAATTGTCAGTCATTCTTATAAGTGGAACTTTTTTTTGGGGGGGGGTCACACCCGGCAGTGCTCAGGGGTTACTCCTGGCTCCATGCTCAGAAATTGCTCCTGGCAGGCATGGGGGACCATATGGGGCACCGGGATTCGAACTGATGACCTTTTGCATGAAAGGCAAACGCCTTTACCTCCATGCTATCTCCCGGGCCACATAAGTGAAACTTTAAAAAAAAAATGAATAGTAAGGGACCCAAGAATAAAATATGCCTTAAAAGTCCAAGGCCATGATGAGTTCAGTCCATAACACCATCCCACATGCTTTTAGTGATGATTTCAGTGACACTACCATTGGTGATCCTAGTGCATATAAGTTTCTAGTACTTTGTCTTCCAGAGCAAACTTGTGAGAGCACACAAGTTTCTCACATATTCAGTGTGTGCAAACTTCTATCATTACTGCAATGACTATAAGAAGGGGGAATATTTAAAAGCAAAAACAAAAACAAAATAAAAACAAGTGGATACTGCAAGTGATAGAGGACAGCCTGGCTTGTGTGAGACCCTCTGTTGGGTCCCTGGTAGGTGTGATGGAATCTGAGCAGGTAGGCAACCACGCCTATGTTTTGAACCTCCAGATCCATGCTGCTGAGCTGAACACTTCAGGAAGTGTCCTTGGGCTCCTAAAAAAATCCATAAAAATTCAGAATTAAAAAAATCCGGTGATCTCAAGCAAGTTTTTTGTTCTTTCTTTGTTTTCTGGGCCCAATCCAATGTTGCTCAGTGCTTATTCCTGGCAATATTTTGGGAAACATTTATGGTGCCTAGAATTGAGCCAGGATTGACTGCTTGCAATGAAACACCCTACTTGCTGTACTATCACGCCAGCACTTTGAATAAGTCTTTATAAGAAATTAACAACAAGGAAGAGAAAAGGAGGGGTGGAGGATATGGGCCAATGTGGACCTATTTTGATGCAGATATGGGGTGGGGGCAGAAGATGAAGAACAGGTCTTTGGTGTGAGGACAGCAGCAGGCAGAGATTAAGTGGTAGGTGTTCTGAGTTCTGATGTGGAATTAATTTGGTAAGAGCAGTGAAGAGATACTGTAACCCCGAGGTTACTACCTCTTGAAGGACTATAACTCCTCTCCTCTCGAGATTATTCAATAATAAATGATATTTAGTCTAATTTGAACCTTTAGGATTGCTAGAGCAAGACTCAGTGAAGGTCCAGGAGAGAGATAAGCAGAGTACGGAACCAGACATGGGGAGGAGAGAGCCTTTCTGTATCTAACACTCAAACCCCAGCAATGTCCATTTGTCTGCAGCTCCTTGAATCTGCTCCCTAGGAAAGTAGAAGAACTTCTAGTAAAGCTCTTATACTACTAAAGGCATAGAAAATGGAAATTAATTGTACAGTACTCATTATTTCCATTTTCATATGACACAGGTAAACTATTCTTTTTTTTATTTCATTGACTGTTTTATTAGAAAGAAAGCAAGAATTCCCTATAGGTTCACTAACAATCCTTCAATTGTCTTCCTTCTGGATGGTGGCTCTAAGTTGTGGATCATCAGTTCTGCTGTGAACTTTGGCAGTGCTATGCTTAGGATGGCAGTTGTGGCAGGCACAGCCCTACCCATCTGTCACACCTTTCAGAGTCCCCATCTACACCTGTAAGTGTTGCCCTGAGTGAGAAATATGATTCAGCTGAAGAAATTCCAGTTTGTACTCAAAATGAAGGTTTGTTTTTGTTTTTGTTTTCTTTGGAGACATACGCAATGGTTACTAGGGGCTGTCAGCACATTGTTCAGAGGTCACTCCCAGCAATGAACAATACATAGCCCATGTAGTGATGAGGATAGAATTCAGGCCTCCTGCATGTAATGCCCATGTACCATCCTGTGAAGCCATCTTCCCTGCCCCAAGATTCAGTTTTAAAGGATACTGCATATACCAAACTATAGCCTTACTAGGCTTTAATGTCCAAGCAAATCACTCTCAATTCCTGACTCCACAGAACTAAGAGATACATATGTGGTTTAAGCTTCTGGGGCTGGAAAGAGCATAGAGATCGCATAGTATCTATCCTGCAGACTTTTAGTTTCCTTTATTCTTGCAGGAGATATCGAGGAAAGAGGGTAAGGTCATAGGATTCTCTCTTTCTTTACTAGATTAGTGGTATCTTGAATGACACAAAGGGTAATTTTTATTATTTCACATTTATAACCCCATGGCTACACCTTTGACATCAGGATGTCTGGATGATAGCACACACATAGAATATACTGAATGAGGTTCTTGTCTATGCCACAGGTGGGGAGTAGTTGGAAGATAAGTTTTAGAGACTGGAATTAATAATAAACTGTGGTGTGAACACAGTCAAAAGGCAAAGTCATTAAGCCCTCATAATGAGGGACTCCAAGCATGCTCTCTCCACTGTGGCATACTTCAAGTTCATATCTGTGACTTATTCTTTCAATCAAATTTTTATAAACCTATGCTTATGTCATTAACATATAGTACCTACAATTAAAAGTGACTACATAGTAATTTATTATTCTGTTATCCAAATGTGTTCTTATGTTTTAGCTTAATCTTTTTTTTTGTTTCTGTTTTTGTGTCACACCCAGCAGTGCTGCTCAGGGCTACTCCTGGCTCTATGCTCAGAAATCACTCCTGGCAAGCTCGGGGAACCATATGGGATGCTGGGATTCAAACCACCATCCTTCTGCATGCAAAGCAAATGCCTGACCTCCATGCTATCTCTCCAGCCCCAGCTTAATTTTTTTTTATTGGACATGTATTTGCTTGCTTTTTGTGAGTAGAGGGCTACACCCAACGGCAATCAGGGCTTAGTCTAGGCTCTGACCTCAGGGATCATTCCTAGCTACTCTGGAACCATGTGCAATGCTGGGGTTTTAACCTACATCAGCCACATGTAAAGCAAGTACCCTACCTACTGTACTATCTCTCCAGCACTTCTTCCCAATTTAGCTATTATAAGAAACATTAGAGTATGCTTGCTGTTTATGATCCTGAAATTTCATTTTGATGTACCCATCCATAGAACATGAAAACTTAACTGATTTAAAAGATGAATGTAAATCTGTGTCATAGCAATATTATTTAAAATACCCAAGTTCTGGAGACCCAAGTCAAGTGCCCAATGACAGATGAGGAGATGGAGGGAATGTGACACTGAAAAGAAAAAATGATGGAACTGAAGAGGATCATGCTAGCAGGATAAAATGTACCAAGAACAGACAACCTTGCTTATATGTGGGTTATAGACACACAGCCAGGGAAATGGACAAGACCCAACAGAAATGAACCCTTAGAATCTGATCGCAGAACTCAGATCATTGGGGTAGAATATGTGGACCAGGAGTCTAATTTAACTGGGGTGGACAGATATTGGCATTTTGGTGGGCGGCATGGTGTGGCAACACTGTACCTATGACAAAAATTTAAACTCTTGTAAACTAATGTTAGTGCAGTAAAAATGAAATTAAAATATATATATAAAGAGTATACTTGTAGATAAATGGTCCTATCCTTGACTTTCTCCCTTTAGGTAATTAAAGATGACTAGATTAATAAACATATACTTTTTAAGAGTTTCTCATATATGCATACATTCACATATACATACATATATAGATAGATATATATATATATGAACACAGGCATAGATATATTGTCAAATTGCCTCCCAGAAAGGTTAGACTGGTTTATACTCAGTGAAATTTATTAGTGTGTCTATTTCCTCATACCCTTGCCAGCACTGAGTAATTCTTTCTTCTGACCTGGCATTTGAACAGTAACAGAAGTTTTGAAGACACCTAGCTTACATTCAGGAATTGGCAGCAGCTTTGTGTGTGAAGAGGCTCATTCTAACCCACCAATTGCTGAATCCAGTGTGAGAGAAATGAAGCGATGACTCATTCCCTCCCAGAGCCTGCTTAGTAGATAAGGAGACAATTGAAACTGATAATGTGTTCCAGATATAGAAAGGATGGTCAAGCACAATACACTCAAACACTCAATGATACTTTCAGGAATTTAGCATAAGGAAATATTTCCAGTGTAAGGGAAATGGGTATATCCTTTGTGAAAAATGATCATGACTTATATTAGGGAGATAATAAACAATTTAACACATAAAAGACAGTTTGTTTCTTCACATCAATTTGATGGAATATTATACACTAGTGAAATTAGCAATTTTATTTTATTTTTGTTTGGGAACTGCATGTGTCTGTACTCCTGACTCTGCTCAGGAATCAATTCTGTCTGGGTTCATGTGGTACTAAGATCAAACCAAGATTGACTGCATGCAACACAATTGCTCTACCTGTTGTACTATTGCTCAGGCCCCAGAACTACTTTTTAAATAGTGTTCTGAAATAAAATTTAGAAATAAAAAGTTAGAAGTTAGAATAAAACAATGGAAAAACGAATGTGCTTGTGCAGTTAGAGAAATAACTACATTAAGAACTATCATAACAATGTGAATGAATGAGGGAAGTAGAAAGCTTGCTAGAGTACAGGCAGAGGTGGGGTGGGGAGGAGGGAGATTTGGGACACGGGTGGTGGGAATGTTGCACCAGTGAAGGGGGGTGTTCTTTACATGACTGAAACTTGCCTACAATCATATTTGTAATGAAGGTGTTTAAATAAAGATATTAATTTAAAAAAAAGGTGAAAATAAATGTGCTCAGGGATTGCACCTGAATGTTAAAGGCAAGAAGAATATACAACTTTCAGGCCCAGAGGTATGACCCAGTAGTAGAACACCTGCTTTGCATGGAAGAGGTTGTGAGTTCAAACCCTGATACCACCATGCCTAGTCTGAGTGACCCCTTGCTGGCTCTTAAGATCCTCAGTGCTATAAGAAGAGTGTAACTTTTTTTTTTGGGGGGGGGCACACCTGATGGTGCTCAGGGGTTATTTCTGGCTCTGCACACAGAAATCACTCCTGGCAGGCTTGGGAGACCATATGGTATGCCAGGGATCAAACTTGGGTCTGTCCTGGGTTGGCTACTTGCAAGGCAAAAACCCTACCACTGTGCTATCACTCCGGCTCCCAAAAAGTGCATAACTTTTAACACATCACAACAAAATGTGAGCCTCCACACCACTCCAAAAGGGATGGGACTAAAAAATGTGGGGTGTTTTTTTTTTTGTCCTTTTAAACTACATACTAGCTCACTCCCCACTGATGAAAACTGGAAGGTAATTTAAAAAAAAAATCTAACATCAGTAAAGAAGAGATACAGAGTTTGAGAATGTTCTTTAAGTTCAGAGTTGGGCAGCCCAAATGAAAACAAATTTGGAAAGTGGGAAAATGTTCTTCTTTGGAGGCAAACTTGTGCATGAGAAAGGCCATCCTGGAAAATGCTTGGGAAGGCCCACTGCACTGGCTACAGAGACTTTGATGAATATTGGAAAGTGAGAGGTGCTGGAGGCAAATAGTGCTGGGCTGGATGCCAGGTTCCACTTCATTCCAGAGGTATGAGCCCAGGCCAGTCTTTTCACTTCCTGCAGCTTAGTTGATGTTGCTGTAAAAGTGGGTGAAGAATGCTCGCTCCTGCAGGCAGTGGGTGGTGGCAGGAGTGGACAGTTTCCAGATGGATCTGGAGTTGGAACTCAGCAATAATGATGATTATAAAAAATGCTGCTACTTCTCTCTTCTTCATTTTCTTGTTATTACTGATACTATAGCTGAAAGCAGGAAATCCAGCTCAGACCAAATATTTGCAATTCTCTCTGGCCAGTGGAAATGAGAACACACATAAAGCTCAGTTCTGTCCCTGGTAGAGGGAGTGAGAGAAGAGGGAGCCTCTTCTCAGCAGGAGTTTTCTGGCACCCCTATGTCTTGCAGCACTGTTTAGTCCTCTATTGGACACTTTGGGTGGCATAAAATGCAAAAAAGGATTGCAGAACTGTGAACCTGCTGGGCATGATGAAATGCAATTGTCACAGAATGGTGTTCAGGAAAAACAAAAGTTCATAAAACATCTTACACAAAATCTTTCCTTGTGTTATTTTAAAAATTGATTATTCTTATTTATGGGCCAAAACTCTGTGCTGACACTTGTAACATAGTGGCTCATAATCAGCTAAGGAAGAATGAGGATTTTAAGAATATGTTCTCTATGACATCACAGTGCTGTGAGATCACACAGAATCCATCTGTGTCCCCTTAAGGACTCTTGAAATCAGAGCAATCTATCAATGATGTCCAATCTTCAAAAAAATAGATTAAGTGGACCAGGGATCAGCAATCAAATCAACAATCAAGCATAGAGTCTTGGTTTCTTATTTTTTTGGCCAGATCCAGTGATATTCATGACTCAGCATTCAGAAATCATTCTTGTGGTGCTTTGGAGATCACATGGGTTTCTAAGGATCAAACACAGGTCAGGTGTATGTAAGGCAAATATCTTACCTGCTGTACTATCATACTGCCCCCTCAGTCCTCAGTCCCTAATATCACACACATAAACACAAAAAGTATCTGTAGTGTACTTTTTCTGCTGAGGCAAGAGGTAGAGGCAAGTTTGACAGTGCACAGAGGCTATTTCTGGCCCTTCTCAGGAGTGATCCCAATTGGTCCCTCATGGGTTCATATGTGGTGCTGGAATAAGAAACTGGATCAGCTGCATGCAAGGCAAGTACCCACTATTCATTTTACTTTCTCCCAGACCTTCGTTCATGAGAAGAAATAGAACCTTGCTTGTACCTACTCCATTCTGTCAAGTTACTTGGCATGCTAGGAACCTTTTTTTCTCTTATCTCTTCAAAAATCTTTTAGCAGGAGTTATTTCAACCTTAGAATGTGGGCTCTTATGTAGGCAGCTACTATTTCAAAGGAAACTTCAGTTATGGTATTCAGCATCACTTAGGGCTTGAGGAGTTAATTTTCACTGTTTCTGATATGTGAGCAAAGAAAAGGAGCGCTGCTGTTCCTCAACACTTCCCTGCATACATCAATTCCCTTTGGTATCGGGGATTGGAAGCACGCTTGGAAGGGTTATCGTTCGTCTCTTCAGGTAGGCTAGATTCCCCTTAAAGCCTCCAAAATGGGGCCTGCTGCTGGTGGTTTGAGAGATTCTAGGATGGAAGCCTTTATTATTAGCTGGTAGTAGTTTAGCCTTCTTTCATTGGAATTTTTGTTTGATTTAGGGCCACACCTGGTTATACTCAGGGGTTACTCCTGACTCAGCACTCAGGTATTATTCTTAATGGAGATTGGTGGACCATATGGGATGCCAGAGTTTGAAGCCAGGTCAGCCACATGCAAAGCAAAAGTCCTACATACTGTACTATTATGCTAATCTCAGAATAATTTCTTTTTAAAACAAATTACCTAGGCCGGGTTGGTAGCACAGTGGTAAGGCATTTGCATTGCATGTGGTCAATCCAGGACAGACCCGGGTTCAATTTCAGATATCCCATATGTCCCCTGAGCCTGCCAGGAGTGATTTCTGAGTGCAGAGCCAGGCTGCAGGGTTTGGTCCCAAAATGAAAAAAATAAATCTTACCCAAAATGTGGTGAGTGCAGTTAGAGAAATAACTACATTTACAACTATCATGACAGTGGTAGGGAGTGAGAGAAATAGATTGCCTGTCTCGAATACAGGCAGGGGGTGGGGGAGGAGGGAGATGGGGAACATTGGTGGTAGGAAGGTTGCACTGAAGGGGGTGTTCTTTTTATAACATTATAAACCCAACTACAAACATGTTTGTAATCATGGTGCTTAAATAAAGATATTATAGGAAAAAATAAAGAAGAGCAAATATAATTGTGTATATAAATAAAATTAAATGCCAACAATCATGAAGAAATAAACCTGCCCTAAATGCAGAGCAAGCAGGAACCTGCAACCCTGTCGTGATGATAGTTTTCCCATAGAGAAGTGGGAGACACAATTTTAACACAAATACGGTAGTGTAGAGTCATAGTTCCAATGCATGTTAGATGACCCTTCTACTAGGGGCCTGCCTTCAGAAACCCCAGCGGAGCTTCAGACCTTATTATTCTGCTCCTGAATGTTCCCTCACACTCCAAAGGGTAAACACCCCCAAGTTCTCACTACCTTCAGCTCACTCTGGGTTCTTTGAGGTCTTATAGCTCTGCAGGGAGAAAGGGGTATCTGTACCAGGTACCTCATACCTATGAGCAATTCTGTGGTACTGAGTACCTCTGAACCAGGGACCAAATCTGAGTTGTACCTGTTTTTATATAGGTAGTGGGCAAAAAAAAAAAAAAGCCTCATTTCTCCTTTCTTAAAAATATTAAAGTTATAGGTGCCCTGGGGCTAGAGAGATACAGTATGGTGGGTAAGGCTAGCCTTGGATGTAGGCAACCTGGCTTTACATACGGTTCCCCTAGCACTGCCAGGGATGATCCCTGAACAAAGAGCCAGAAGTAAAGTCTGAGCACTGCTAGGGGCACCTCTCAAAATAAAGCAAAATTCTATTGAGGACATACACAGCAGTGCTCAGAGCACTGGGTAAAGCTGGGATTCAAATTGAGGCCTCACATATGCTGGGTGCCAGAGTTATCATTTGAGCTGTTCTCAGACCCTCTACTGTGTGTGTGTGTGTGTGTGTGTGTGTGTGTGTGTGTGTGTGTGTGTGTGTTCAAAGATGAACCCAAAAGAATGGAATTTCAAGACCAAGGGAAAATGTGGGAAATTCACCTCTCAGTATCTAGAATTAAGTTGAGTGTCACAAAGTTGTGCTCATTCACATATGGCTCATTTGTCAAGGGAAGGTCAAGGTCTCCATACAATAGTCACATGGAGTCAATGCAACAGATGCAATACTACTGGCAATCCCTGCAGTAGTTCTCATTTGGTTCTCCCAAAGACCTCTCTTTCATTTTTGTTTTGGGGCCACATCAGCAGTGCTCAGGGATTACTCCTGGCTTTACAATCAGGGATCACATCAAGGTGGATTTGAGGTACCATATGTGGTACCAGGGATCAAACTCAGATTGACCACATGCAAGGCAAGTGCCATACCTGCTGTACTACTGATCTGGCCTATGACTGCTCTTTTACAGCCTCCCCCATAAATTGGAACCCTATTACTCTCCCCCTGGAAGTAAGGTGGGTGGGAAATAAGTTTTTCCCATAAAGAGCCAGAGAGGTAACATACGGAGTCAGGTGCTTGCTTTACTGCCAAACCTGGATTGATCCCCAGCAATAGATGGTATCCCATGGCACCCCTGGGATTAACCCCTGAGCTCTGTTCAATGTGGACCAAGTTCCTGCTGTGTCCTCACACAAAGGAGTCTATAGTCTACTCCCCAGACAACTCTAAGATGACCCCTGTTTCTCAGTCCTTATGAATTGATGAAGGCGGCATGGTACAGTCAATGTACAACTGTGGGCTGGTGAGAGGAGGGAAGAAGAGAGAGTGTGACAGGAAGGAAGGAGGGAGCAGGACAATGGCTGGGGTTCCAGTTGTTTGCAGCCATTTTTAATCAAAATGAGAGAGTACTCTTCGGTTTAGTGCTGATGTAATTATGGAAAACCAGAATCCACAAGATATGGGATAGAACAACCAAGGATCACTCCGGGGATGGTCACAAAGATGGGGAAAATTAGGAAAGACCCAGATTTGGGAAAGAAGAGAGAAGAAAGATTTTCTTTTGTGAGTCAGGCCTGTGCCTTAGCGGGAACAGCTAGGTTATAGTCCTAATCCCCTACATTAAGCTTGAGTAGGGCCTCCTTTCCAGCCTATGCTCAGCCTCCTTCTGGGTTCCAGTGCCATCACTATTCACTGTCCTTTAGAGCCAGTCAGGTTTGTGTTGAGAAGGGAATAGGGAACCTTAGGTTTCATCATATATAAATGGGTCTTTTGGGGTCTTTTCTCAGGCTCCTTCTGGGTCCCAGCACCATTGTTGATTCTGTTCCCTGGGGACAGTCAGGCCTGTGTCTGAAACCCCTTTCCTTCCCATCAGTCCTTTTCCCAAGCCAAAATATATCAATCCCAAAATATATCAATTTACGATATAAATGGAAGTCACTTCAATTTATATCATAGACTTACTGGCAGATTGGATCTAGTATTTCTTTTTCTTAGAATATATGCCACTCAAAGACCAGCTGAACAAGTAAACTAGTATGCAAAATTATTATTATACTTATACAAACTTGCTAGTTTAAAATAAATAACCTTTAAGAAGATATACCTTGAACCAAATTTCATACAAGCAATTCAATAGATCACTTTCTTAAACACCCTGATACTCTAGCACTTCAAATTATTAAATGCAAAGATCAATGGGGAAGATAAAGAAGACATCTATTGTGGGAACATGGGGAGAAATCCTGGCAAAACTCCAAGTCCACTCACATGCCTGAACCTTATAAATGAGGACCTAAAATCAACATTTAATAGTTTAGCAATGGAAATCAAGGAATCACTAACCTGTGAAATTAAGAAATTTATAGATGAAAAATTCAACCAACTCAAAAAAGAATTCTTTCAGAAGATGAGAGAATCCATACAAATGGAACTGAAGGAACTAAAAACATGTTAGCAAGCCATAATAGTCGGATTACACATGTGGAGAATTGTATAGATGAAATTAAAGACAAATTACAAGCCAGCAGTGATAAAGAAGTCAAAAAAGTAAGGAGACAAATCCCTAGAAGAAAATGTAAGGTACTTATTGAAAAAAGACAAGAAAAATAATCTCCAAATTATAGGAATCCCAGAAGGGAACGAAAATTGGAAAGGTGAAGAACAAGTAGTGAGGGAGATAATACTGTAGCAGAGAACTTCCCTTCCCTCGGTAAAGAGGTTTCTCTACAAATCCACGAGGTAGAAAGTGTGCCAAACAAAATAGACCATAACAGAACAACACCAAGACTAATCCAAATGGCAAAAAACAAGTAGAGAGATCGACTCTTTAAAGCAGTGACAGAGGAAAAAAAAAAACAAAAAACCCTCCAGTATAAAAGAACTAACACAATCAAACCAGATCTTCCATTTGAAACAATGTAGGCAAGAAAAGAGTGAAATGACATATTCAAACTGTTGGGTCCCGTTTACTTCTTGACTGGTTATCGATGACTCCTCAAAGAGCTCCCAGAATAAGAAATTGATTCCCATCCTCCTATCGCCTTGGAAGAGGAAGAGATCTTGATAATTTTTCCACCGCAAATAATCCACACAGACAGGAGGGTAAAAGGGTAAGAAAGTCGGATGCAGAGTCCTTTGTCAGCCTACCACCAGCTCAAAAAACAAACAAACAAACAAACAAAACCCTCAAGCCAGCTAGTAAACTGTTCCAAAAGCTTCAGAGCACTTCACTCCCAAACTATTTATTAGGCTCTCAACAGCGCCCCCACCTGGAAGAGAGTGGTGAGACAACAGGCAGAGATAATCTTATGGAAATACTTTCATATACAACACAAACTACTGAATAAAAGTTTCAACCTAGAGTCCACTACCCAGCTAAACTCTCATTTACATGGGAGGAAAGTTTAAAAACATTCTCAGACAAAAAAAGAACTCGCAATATTTGCGCTAGCCAATGAACCCTACATGAACTACCCAAAGAGCAATTACACAACCCAAATCCCCAATTGTAATAACAACAACCCTAAACAATATAATAGCACAACGGCTCTTTCTGTTAATAGTTTCCTTAAATGGCAATGGATTAAACTCTCATCAAGAACAGATGCAGCTTTTTATATTGAGCAGGTGTCCAATCAACTGTTCTTTGTAGATGTCTATAACAATGTTCTAATGCAATTATCCACAGAAACAGTGCAGAATGCTCTTGGAAGCCATAGACTCCCACTACAGTGCTTGCTATAGGAAGTTTTGATGCAAGGGTCCTCCAACTTTTTAAACAGGGGGCCAGTTCACTGTCCTTCAGATCGTTGGAGGCCAGACTATAGTAAAAACAAAAACTATGAACAAATTCCTATGCACACTGCATATATCTTATTTTTAATGTGAAGAAACAAAATGGGAACAAATACAGTATGTGGCCCGCGGGCCATAGTTTGAGGACCACTGTTTTAATGTCTCAATTTTACTATGTCTATAACAACTCCTTGATCATTTGTCCACAATTGCACTTGGAGATATAGCCTGATAACCCTAGTTCCACATTGCAATGCTATACTATATTAGACACAGAAGACAGTGCTCATTATGTCATGACAAAAATTCTAATATATTCATTCTCTACTTGATTATGCTTGCTAATATAATCTAATGTTTATGTCCACAGATAGCAATGGTATATGCATCTGCATGCCATGAACTCCTGCTATAGAACTCGTTCATTGAATATGTTATTGTAATCTATTTTCAATTGTATGTAGTTTATCATTATACCATAATGCTCACGATTTTAGATTGCTTTTAGAAAAGGAACCTGGATGCTCAAGACCCCCTAGAATATATATCATGGTGCAGACTCCTCTTACAGTGCCTATTAGCATATCACTTAGTTTTCTAGACTTGAAAATTATGATTGTTTTTAAGAATGCTCTATACACAATCTAACACACAAAGCCTTTCCTCAGTAAAGTTTACCCTCACCAATGATGATTGGCCTAGAAAATAGAAAACCTTTACACCTGACTTGCCGGCTATATATATATTTTTTTTAAGTGTTCTGTTTTGGGGCCACACCTGATGACACTCAGGGCTTACTCCTGGCTATGCGCTCAGAAATCGCTCCTGGCTTGGGGGACATATGGGATGCTGGAATACAGAACAACGGTCTGTCCATCCTAGGCTAGCACTGGCAAGGCAGATGCCTTACCACTTTGTGCCACTGCTCTGGCCCCTCAGTATGTCTTTTGTTTGTGTTTTTGGATGGTGCTTGGGGGGATATTCTAGGCTTTCTACTCTGTGCAGTGTTCAGGTGTCTGGTGTCAGGATCAAACAGAAAGAGCTACATGTAAGGCAAGCACTACATGCATCTCTCTCTATTCCCCAGATTGGCTTTCCAAACAATATGCTTATCTCTTTTGGGAAGCACTTGCTCATCAGGAACTATTTCTTCACTTGGTTTAAGCTATTTTTTACTTTTACCTTCTTACTAATGCTTTCACAATTTGGTGTCATCTGTGATCTTAATTTGGAAGTTCTCAGTTACATCACTGGATTAAAGATAGAGCTGTTCACACAGGTTCCAGCTCTGATATGAGTGAGATCATGCAGGATGCTTCTGGTCTGGGCTGAGTCATTGCGAAGCCACCTTTTGGGTGATATTGTTAGTCTTTTTGGTATCTACACCTAAGAAAGGATAAAGTCTCTCTTATTTCTGGCTATTAAGTAGAAGAGTAGTCATTATTGGTGGACTCTAAGGTCATATAACAACATTAGGAGATTACATCTCTTGCTCACTTCTTATCCACAGGTCTGTCTATCATCAGAGAAAATTAAGTGGATCTACCAAGATTTAATCTTCATACACCATTGAGGTGAGTGCAAATTGGTTGCTTGTTGTTGGTGGACTTACATTTGATAGGAAGAGATATAAACTTTTGGCCTGCTTGGGAGTTTTGTGGGGTGGGGTAAGGGAAATCAGACTGACCTCTCATAACTCTAAGCCATTATTTGCTCTAAGCTGTCTAAGGCATTTTACAAAGATTTTTCTATTTATTCAGTGTTCACACTGTCTCTGAGAAGTTGTATGAATATTTTGTTTCTAGTTAAGTCTCAGAAGGTAGAGAATCTTGTTGTTGTTGTTGTTGTTGAGGGAAAGGGAGTTTACGAACTATACTCGGTAGTGCACAGGGCCTAATTCTGACTCTGTGCTCAAGAGCGACCTCTGGTAGTGCCCAGGGGCCATAGATAAACAGGGATCAAACTGAGGCCAACAGCATGCAAGGCAGGAACCTTATCCCCTGGGCTAACCTCAGCCCAATGTTCTGGCCACAGAGCTTGTGAGTACAGCTTTCTCACACATTTTAAATGTATGGTCTCCTGAACAGTACAGTATGCTGAACAGTACTGTTCAATATCCTGAACAGACTGGGAAAGATGCTCATAAAACACCACTAGGGCACAAATAATTTCAAAATACTCTCTAGGACCTAGTCTCCATTTTCAGCTGCCTCCTGGAAATTTCCACATGAACATCCCTCTAAAAGCTAAAGCTCAATATGTAAACACAAATCCTGATCTTCTCTCTACCCTCTAGGACCCCCTACCAATATCTTGCTCCATTGTTTTAGTGGAACAGGATTTTTGCATTCTTTTAACCTCTGTCAGTTAAGCACCTCCCTAGGGATTCTGTCTCCAAAACATTTCTTGTCTCCATCTCCAATTTTATAATTCAACCATGCAATTTTTGGGGGTCTTTATTGCCTAGGACTTATATTATTGCAACAACTAAATACATCTTTCACCAGCTGTCACCATTTAAACATGATTTAATCAAACCAATTCCTTAAAAGTGAGCAATTCAATTCTTGTCTGCTTATTTGAATTACCAGGGGGTCTAAAAAGTACTGAGAACTCTCTGAAGATACCATCTTAAGTTTGCTCTTCAGTGGTTCAGGGACCACATGGGGATTCTCTATCTCTGAGACCAAAAATGTTGCTTCTGCTGTCTGATTTTTAGTGTAAGGCTTAAGGCTTTGGATTGTCTCCTGGTGGGGTAGAGGTGTGGGATAGACCATGAGCTGGAAATTCTACTTGGAACTCTTGGAAATTCTACTTGGAACTCTTGGAAATTCTACTTGGAACTCTGCATTCCAAGTAGGAAGATGAAGGAAAGGAGGAAAGGGAAATCCCAATACATCTCAAGAAATCCTGAGCTGACTTTGAGCTAAAATCTAGAGGTCAGGAAACTGGAGTGATGGTGCACACAACTGACCTGGGTTTGATTCTTGGCATCACATGTGGTCCTCTGAGTTCCACCACGAGTAATCCCTGAGCACAAAGCCAAGAGTAAGTTTTGGGTGTAGGCCCCAAACAAACAAAAATCCATAGGTCAGCTTCACTCCACAGTCACTCAGAAGTGATGTCACAATAAACAGAATTGGGTTGTGTTAGAAACAAGACAAGGATTGGAAAGAGGACAGTGTTTAAAGCTCTTGCCTTGGACACAGTTCACCCTGGTTTGATCCTTGGTGCTGCAACTCATGGTTCCCTCAGCACCATTAGCAGTGATCCCTGAGCAGAGTCAAGAGGGAGCCCTGATCATAGCTGGGCACTGAACAGGAATGTGAAGCTCCTTAAGCATGCCCCTGTCCCTACCCCCTCCTGCTACTAACCATCCACTGTCAGTCCATCATGGCAGCTAAATTGGAAGGGTATTGTTATATGATTGTACCACAAGGTGGGCAGGAACCAAGAGAGAGCCAGTGGAAGCCTAACTGAGGAATCTGTGACCCTATACATCTGATGAAAAGTGGAGAGGGGTCATCTTGAGACTGAAGCCCATGGTCTGCGCCTGGTAGCAAGAGAGGGGTCAATACAGTGTCCTAGTTCCTTCCAGAGAATCTGTGTTTGGGAGAGATCTCTTCCAACTTTAGTTGCTTATTCTACTTGGAGAAAAAAACCCACCTAAGTTCTGCCAACCAATTCGTGATACCTCTTCAACTTTTTTGTTGTTGTTGTTATTGATTTGTTTGCTTTTGTTTTCCTTCTGTGTCTCTAACAACCGCTCAACCAACTACTTATCTTTGTCCCCTGCAGTCTATATAGAGTCCTCCCAGTAGTTTAGATTTCTTGGGGGAGCTAGCAGGTGAATATGTGAGGTGCAAAGTCAGTCTGGAGTGCAGATTCTGCAGCACCCTGGATTATGTGAGACTGATCTAAATAAAGGCACTCAATAATTTTTTTTTTAGTTTTACATTTTATTTTCAGTACCACAGTTTACAATACTGCTGATGTTAGGTTTTCTTGCAGAAGTCATTTCAGCACGACCAGTGTCTGTTTCCCACCACCAATGCCTCAAAGTTCCCTTTCTCTTCCCATGCTATCTTCCCCTTCTGTCTCCTTTAGTAAGCTTTATAGAAGATCAGTTCTCAGTGTCTGTTGTGTTGATGTATTTGCTATTTCCTTGTTGTTTCTTTATATCTCACATATGAAAGATCATTCTCTGGCTGTCCTATTTTGACTAACTCCAAATCCATCCACAAAACAGAAAATTGCAGGATTTCATCTCTTCTTGTACCAGATAGAATTCCATTGTGTATATGTGCCATACATACAGTCATCTGTTCTTGGTTATTTGCTTTGTTTTAACAAACCCTCATAAAAACTGGGATCTTAGTAGTGATCACCAATAGCTACTGACTTGATGAAAAGAAACCCAATTTATCTTGTGCTTTCTAATAGCCTGCCAGGAGTGATTTCTGAGCTTAGATCCAGGAGTATCATCAGAACCCTGCTGGGTCTGGTCCCCAAAACAAAACAAGACAAAAACAATAAAATAAAATTAAAATTTTTTAAAAAGCTTCAGAGTTTTGAAAACCTGAATTAGATTCTGATGACAGACAACCAGTTGCTTCCCTCTAAGATATTCAGTAAATATTGGTTTTTTAAAAAAAGTTTTCTCCCACATCTGGTAGTACTCTGGGCTCACTCAATGCTCTGTGTTCAGGGTCACTCCTGGCAGTGCTTGGGAGACCACACGAGGTGACAGGAATGGAACCCAGGTTGGCTGTATGCAAGGCAAGTGCCTTATATTATCTCTGCAACCTCTGCGAGACTTTTTAAAAATACTTCTTTGTGTTTGTATGTGGTAGGGAGTATGGAATTTGAATGACACATGGTGGGCGTTGTGCTTAGTGCTGTGCTCAGTGACCCATATGAAGTATTGGAAATGGAAATCATTTCGACTTTAGCACATGCAAGGATCTCTGGATTCTAAAAAAAAAACTTTTGATATATAATTTTCATTTAACATAGCAGACATATTACATAATAAACCTCATGCATACCTTTCTCATTTATTTTATTTTTTTTATATTTACTACTTTTCCTTTCCACCTTCAGTTCCCATTTCCTTCTCCTTCATTCTCCCAATTCATCTCCCAAGTTGTTTCTCCATTTTCTTTCATCCTATGATATTATTATCTTATTTTACTAAGTTAACACTGAATCTTTGTGAGGGTGGAGCTATAATTAGGACTGCTCAGGGGCTATTACCAGCTCTGTGCTTAGGAATGAACTCTGACAGTGCTTGAAGCACCATGTTCAGAATCAGAGATTTAAAGTAGGGTCTGCCAGGATAGCCAAATACATACTGAAAAACAAGAAGCTGGGTGGCATCTCTCTACCTAACCTGCAACTATACTATAGAGCAGTATTGATCAAAACAGTATGGTACTGGAACAAAGACAGGACCTCAGACCAATGGGTCAGAACAGAATTCCCAGACATAAACCCCCAGACATATAGCCAAATAATTTTCGACAAAAGAGCCATGGGCTTGAAATAGAACAAAGAAAGTCTCTCCAACAAATGGTGTTGATACAACTGGAAAACCACATGTAAGAAATTCAAAATTGATCCATACCTCCCTCCTTATATAAAAGTCAACTCAAAATGGATCAAAAACCTTGAAATCAGACCCGAATCCATAAAGTTTATTGAGAATAAAATAGGCAGAACACTCGAAGACCTATATATCAAAAAGGTCTTCGAGGATGGAGCACCAATGGTAAGAACTTTAGCGTCAAACATAAATAAATGGGACTACATCAAACTAAAAAGCTTCTGCATGGCAAAAGAAACCCTCCTTAACACAAGAAGACAGTTAACTGACTGGGAAAAATTTTTTTCACTCAACATATCAGACAAAGATATCCAGAATATGCAAAGCACTCAGAAAGCTGAGTCCCCCAAAACCAAATAAAACCATAAAAAAATGGGAAGATGAAATGAATAGACACTTCTCTGAGGAAGACCAAAGGATGGCCAACAAACACATGAAAACATGCTCACCTTCATTCATCATTAGGGAAATCCAAATCAAGACTACAATGTGGTACTACCTTACACCAGTGAGGTGGCTCACATCAAAAATAATGGAAACAATCTCTGTTGGCGGGGTTGTGGTATGAAAGGCACTCTCATCCATTGCTGGTGGGAATGCCCCCTAGTCCAACACCTATGGAGAACAGTCTGGAGAGTGCTAAAGAAACTCAGAATTGAGCTGCCATTTGATCCAGCAATTGCTATCCTAGGTATTTACCCCCAAGACAGAAGGACATTCATCTCAAAGTATGTGTGCACCCCACTATTTATCACAGCACTCAGTATAATAGCCAAGTCTTGGAACCAACCTCGATGTCCAACGACAGATGAGTGGATCATTAAGTTGTGGTATCTATACACAATGGAATATTACATGGCAGTCTGAAATGATACATACAATCACAGACTTTGCAGCAACGTGAATGGACCTAGAGCATATTATGTTAAACGAAGCAAGCCAGAAGATGAAAGATTAACACAGAATGATAGCAATATTCTGAAATATCTAGAATAGCTACCAGATATATAACCAAAACCCCAGGATAAAATAGCAGGGTGTAACAGGATAGAAACCTCAAACACTGTATTAATCACCATATACTGGGAAGTAGAGCCCAAAACAAATGTAAGAGAGTCAACACGAAGCCCAACTACACACTATATCATAAAGAAATCAGCAACAGCAGAAACAGCAGTGTAGAGAGAACAGGTATGTAATTATCATTTTCCGACAAAGGCCCATAATAATTTACTAGAGACCTTATACAGGAATACAGGTTAAGATATGAAGGGAAATTAGTGACTCCAATGGAAACATTTCAAAACATTATGGTTGAATGCCTTAACTTTACCACATTTAAAATAATCTCTCAGTTTTTCTACCCATAGAAGTTCCTGGATACAAAGGGTGAACATGCTACAATGGTACCTCGGTGCTGAGTCACACGAGGCACCTATTCAGCTTGCATCATGAAAATGCCGAGATATAACTCTTTAACCTACCCTTTATCTCTAGATTATGCCTTCTTTGAGGTCCTGAAGACATGATCAGCCAGACCACCGAAGAAACAACTGTGACCTAAAGATTTTTACTACAGGGCCTAAGCATTGATCATGTTCAAGCAAACTAACATGCACTTGCTCTTTTCCCCTCTCTTCTCATTACTTTATATTTTTGATGTTGTTATT
The DNA here is from genome assembly GCA_004027635.1 of Crocidura indochinensis. Taxonomy (NCBI): domain Eukaryota; kingdom Metazoa; phylum Chordata; class Mammalia; order Eulipotyphla; family Soricidae; genus Crocidura; species Crocidura indochinensis. The sequence goes on along the minus strand of PVKC010010568.1, from coordinate 1,312 downwards.
GTTGTTTAATTGTTGGTTTGTTTTGTTTTCCCTTTTCTCTCTTCTCATCTCCCTCCACTTCTACCTTCTTTCTCCTCATTACCATCAGTTCAAACCAAGTCAAATAGAAACTACACGGTTACCTCCTCTATAGGAAAGGAAAGAAAGTGGATATAAAGGGTGCTGTGGACAATACTCCAAAGGGTAAACACATACATAGATAGACCTCACTAACACAATGGTTAGTACTCAAGCCACGAAACCTATACATATCCAAAGTTTGAACCATTAGTTTCCTTTCCTTACAAGTGCTATACATTCCTATCTTTCTGTACTCAGCGGATCTCTTGCCCTCCCCACCCCTCTACATTAATATATACCAAAGCTAACTTCTATATGCTTATATGGAGGCAAGAGCACACAGAAATAGGAATCCTCCTTAAGAGACAAACCTAAACCACAAACAATTCATACCTATATCCTATATAACCCCTCCCATGTAGTATCCCCTCTCCCCCCTCAGAAGCCTATCACTTCCCACCTTAATCCAAACCCCAACATTCCCACCATGTTATAACCCTTCACTCTCAGTTCTTAGCCCACTAGGCATCAAGACCAACCTCCTACACCAACAAAGCAGTACCCAGTTCCCAAGGGAAGAGACACCCACTCAAGCTCACACCTCGTTCCTGGCAAGAAAATACAACCAATACCCCGACGGACTCAAGCAGTATGACCCTCCTAATCACCTTGCCCTATTGCAGACTATGACTTAATACCATATAAGCTCCAAAAGGACTCCCACTGCAAGAACTCTACCCAGGATCTCCCAGCTTGGAGCCCACACCTCACGAGGAAATCTCAAAAGACAATGGGGACGCCTATGCTATCATCATGAGTATAGACCTAGATAACACTATCTCTCTTTTTATTTGGGGGGGGCACACCCGGTGACGCTCAGGGGTTACTCCTGGCTATTCGCTCAGAAGTCGCTCCTGGCAGGCACGGGGGACCATATGGGGAACCGGAGGATCGAATTGCGGTCCGTCCTAGGTTAGCACAAGGCAAGGCACCGCCCGGCCCCCAATAACACTATCATTTATACTGTTTCTCCCCAAATGTAAAATAACCACCTGTATCACTTTCTCCCTTTTTCTTTGTTTTTTCTTTACTCCCCCCTGTTCGTTTTTTCTTTTTTCTTTTTTTTTCCTTTTTCTCGTTCTTGTTTTTGTGTTGTTTTGTTTTGTTCTAATTTTTGTGTTTTGATTTGATTTGTTTTATGCTTCCTTCTGGGTCAGAGCTGGCGGCGCTCAGAGGGTGCTCCTGGCTCTGC